>ML836926.1:0-15827 GCA_009831015.1 Picea engelmannii | reverse complement strand
TCCTGCTCTTCAAACCCCCCAGGGGGGAGTGGTGTTGTGGTGATCTGGTCATTTTTTGCACAAGTGTTAGCTTAGGTTAATTTCTTTCGTTTCTGCAAGTAGAACAATAATTGTTAGATTAGATTTCAATTTCAGTACTTCAAGAAGGGTTTGTCATCACCATAGTACCTTTTCATCACTTGTGTGGGGTTTTCTCTCCACATTGATTTATTATTGCATTGGGGCGAATTTCCTGAAGGCGGGCTCATAGTCACTAGTGGATCTAGTGAGTTGGAGTGTAAGATCACCCTAAACAACTGAAGAAACTCATTATAGGTGTTCATCATCGCCATATCTATAGATCTACAAGTTATTTCAGTGGTTTGGAGGGAAAAACAAAGGGGGTCGAAATTCCTAGGGGTTTCCCAGCCAAGAGGTGCACAACTCAACTAGATCTGGGTGCAAAGGTTCAGAAGGGAAAGAAATTGATCTTGTTCAGAATTGCATGTTGGTACTGGAGGACTAGGAGGACTCACAACTTCACCTATTTTGTATCTTGGAGGCATATTTATCCCAAGCTTCTATATCTCTTCTATATTATTCCAGATCTATAGATCACATGTATGGAGGTCAGCTTATTATCTATATAAAGGTCATATCTGAAGTTGTTGGTCATTCTCTTGTGTTATCTCTCTTGTATTTTGTTATTTCCATTTGTTGTTGTGTTATATTCATCATCCATATTCTACAAAACTCAATAAAACATCTCCAACACAACCTTGAGAAACAACTTGCAAAATATTCAAACAAATGATACAAACAGGTCAGAAATAAACCATTAAGTTCGTAGCAAATCTGCTTGGGAACATTACAGTGGTATTTGAGCGAATTCCTTTGCCAGTTTGTGATAAAAACTAATGCCCAGGAGGAGAGGCTGTGGGGGACAAAGTGTATCAGGTATTCCAGAAAAAGAAGATCCAACATAAAGCATGAGGAAAAATCTTGAAAGAGAGAATGCAGTGTCAGAAGCAACAATTTTCGCTGAAAAAGTTATTCAAATAGTGAATGATACACTATCGAACAACCAGGTTATTATGCAGTGTAGCTTAGAGGAGATGCAGGATAATTTTTCTATGGGAAAGGCAGAACTGAAGGTATCTTTTGCAAATTTTCAGAAGTGATGGGATAGAATGATAGCCATAATGGAGGAACAGTGCAAGCATCGGGGTATCCTCTCTCAATTCTTAATGGAGTAAAGACATGAAAAGGACCCACCCCTATTTGGAGGAAACCAAGGAGCTGGTGGATCTCAAGGAGGAACATGTCGTGATGAGGAATCTGGGCACAAGGATCACACAGAGGACCTGAAATCATCTAGAGGCACACATTCTCATTCCCACATAGCTAGCAAAACCACACCTAGGCCATATATGCCTACCTTCTTGGTGGCACGACCAAGGGACAAAAATGCCTTTGGGTATCGAGGCATTGAGGAGGAATGGGAGGATATGGAGAGAACATATAACTCTCTAAGTCCAGGTTTTCGAAGACAGGTTTCCTTGGGAGAATATTGCCACCTAATGCAAAAGAGGAAGTCTAAGGGACATTACAGAGGTGATAGTGAGTTGGGGCGCAAGGGAGGAAGAATGGAGATGCCCCACTTCGATGGATCCAGTCAGATTTCAGCTAAGGTTTGGGTACAAAAGATGGATGCATTCCTTCATTTGAACCCCATGGAAGAGGAGAAGGCCATCAAGTTTGCAACATTACATTTGAATGGTAAAGCACATGACTGGTGGTTTCATGGGATGAGCACTTTGGGTCATGAACATGTCACTTCATACATTGACTTCACACAGAGACTCATTGACAAATTTGACAGGGAGGATCTATAGCTTCATTTCAGGGAGCTCACACAAATTAGGCAAACAAGGTCAGCAAAAGCCTTCATCGAGGAGTTCCAGAGAGTGGCAGTTATGGTTCCAGATATGTCAGAATCTAGGTTACTGATGATGTACATAGAAGGGTTGGTCGAGCCTTTACGTGGGTGGGTTAAGGATTTCAAACCTGTAACCTTATAGGATGCCATTGAGCGCACCGAAGATTTGGTAGGAGCAGCCTACAAGAATAAGATCACACCTAGACCCCCAATCATTACAAGGGGGCGAGACACCAGATAGGTTGACAAAGGCAAATGAAAGATGGATGAAGCTACAACAAGAGAGTTAAGGAGGAAGCAACTATGCTTCCCTTGCAAAGAGCCATGGCAGCTAGGTCAGAGGTGTATGGGTAAAGGTAAGATTCACTATATAGAAGTACTATTTGATAGTGAAGAGGAGATGGATGATGAGGAGAATGGAGCCGTTCATAACATACATATGAACCAAAGGGAGGATGAACAGGTGTTACATGTGAAAGGAGAGGAGGTGCCCCCACACCATCATGCAGGAATCAAAAAGGTTACCATAGCTTCCATTAAGGGTGTGCCTAAGTTTAATTCTTTTCGGATGAAGGGAGTTGTGCAGGGACAACGAGCAACAATGCTAGTTGATGGATGAGCTTCTCACAATTTCATTGACATTGCTATGGTTGAGAGGAGACACATTCCCACGGTGGACTTTGAGGGTTTCTTGGTTGAGGTGGCAGGAGGACGTATTATGGCTTGTGAAATGTACAATCCACAGATGAGCTTGACCTTGGGCAGATACACCTTGACATAGGATTTCTATGTAGTGGATATACTAGACACTAACATCATACTAGGTGTGCAGTGGCTTAACACGTTGGGACCAATCACTACCAACTAGAAAACCATGGAAATGTCTTTCAACACAGAAGAAGGAAAAAGGATCACACTTAAGGGGATGACAAGAGAGACACCTAGGGTTGTGATAGCCAAACAAATGCATGCAATATTTAGTCGAGAGGAGGTGGCCTGTGCAACTGAGTGCTTTGTTATGGGAGTGAGTAGTAGAGAGCACAAGCAGTATCCTCTAGACATATAGAGAATCCTTCATAAGCATAAAAGGTCTTTGAACCGATCCCTCTAGGTCAACTATCAAACAAAGGGTTTGAACACATCATAGAGTTGGAAGAAGGGGCCAAATTGGTCCTCACTACACCATACAGGCACCCTCAGAAGCATAAGGGCATGATTGAGAATGTTATTAAAGAATTATTAGCCATGGGGCATATTAGATCGAGTTCAAGTCCATTTGCATCATCAGTTGTGTTGGTAAAGAAGAAAGATGGAACTATGTGCATGTGCATTGATTACAAAGCCTTGAATAAGAAAACCATAAAAAACAGGTATCCCATTCCCAGGATAGATGATTTGTTCGATGAGCTTCATGGCGGTATACTTCACTAAAATTGACTTGCGCTCTGGATACCATCACATCTGGATGAGGGAACAAGACATACATAAGACAACCTTCAGATGCCACTATGGGCATTATGAGTTCCTTGTCATGCCTTTTGGTTTGACCAATTCATCAACCACCTTCCAATCATGCATGAACCATGTGTTTAACAAACAGCCGAGGAAGTTCCCACATGTCTTCTTTGATGACTTGTTGATTTACAGTAGGACATGGGAGGATCACCTCAAACACGTGGATGAGGTCTTGGGCATCATGGAAAAACAGTCACTATGCCAAGGAATCAAAATGTGAAATTGGGATGACTGAGGTTCTCTACTTGGGGTACTTTATTGGAGCAAAGGGAGTACAGGTTCACCAAGAAAAGATCCAAGCAATTGTTGATTGGCTCACAACCAAAACACTCACAGAGCTCAAGGGATTTCTTGGAATTTGCAGTTATTACAGGAGGTTTGTCAAGGGATTCTAACAATTATGTGCACCTTTTACTGATTTGACTAGGAAGGGTGCACTTAAGTGGAGTAATGAGGTCCAATTAACATTGACAAAATGAAGAAGATGATGAGCACTTGTCCAATATTATCCTTGACAGATTTTTCTCAGCCATTCATTTTGGTGTGTGACGCATCAGGTGAGGGTGTTGGAGTTGTTCTCATGAAGAATAGTTATCGCATTGCCTATGAGAGCCACAAAATGAGAGGGCATGAGTTGTTGTACACCATTTATGATAAGGAAATGCTAGCCATAATGCACGCCTTGGCCAAATTCAGGAAATATCTGGTAGGAGTGAAAATTGTGGTTAGGATAGATCATAATAGCCTCAAGTACTTTCTTGAGTAGAAGGACATCAATGAAAGACAACAAAAGTGAGTGAGTAAGATTCAGGTGTATAACTTTAACATAGAATATGTCAAAGGAAAAAACAATGTTGTAGCAGATGACTTGTGTAGAAGACCCTCAACCTACTCCATGTTAGAAATATTAGTTGATTGGAAGTCTCATTTATGGATGGAGTACTCCAAAAATAAATTTGCATGTGAGTTGATGGACGGATAGTTACAGGATGACAGGTACAGTATTATAGATGACATCATATATTATAAGGGGGGGATGTATTTGGTTCGTGAATCCTTATTCAATAAAATGGTGTGTTATTGCACAAGTTGTAGGTTGGACAAAGCTCGACCCAACCACCAAAATGGCGACAACTTTGAGAACACCTACCCACAGTCACCTTAGGAAGGTATTCCCGTCACTTTAGAGATGATAGAATCACCTCAAGGGGGGAATCCCGGTGACCCTAGGGGGAAATGAGATGGTAAGTGAGATGTATGAATGGAATCCCCTATAGGTCAAGTTACTAGATGGAAGAAGGCTTGAAAAATGAGTCTCGGGAGATGTTTAAGGTTGCCAGGTCCTTGGGTATTTGCTGAGAGTGTTTGTACCTGCCCAGGACACAAGAAAAATCAACTGTTCACAGTATACGTTAGGTGGACAAACAAGTTAAGCTTGTTGTCCCTAATTGCAGAAGTAAACAAAAATGTATATCAGCAAGAACAATAGCTAGTTACTGCAGAATTAACCATCAAAATTGTCAAATAATTATTGGACAATGAAGCACTAAACCAATAGATAAGTTTCCAATATTCAAGCACAAACTTTGACGGTAAAAGAGGGCTGCTAGATAGTGTTTTCAGAGAATTATTATAGCATCCTTATGGATGTAGCAAACAATTGCTACAGCAGCAAGATTCAACCACCAAAAATCACAAGTAAACCACCCAAAAGATGCACAATGATTAGTAGATTAATATGGCAGCTTCTTAGCAATTTTTGACGGATGAATAGTGAGTAAGAGAAAGAAGTTAAATGAGTTTTTTGAATCCCTAATGGCTGTAGCATAAAGTTTATAACAACAATAAAATATCTTTGACCAATCAAAATGTCCTTGTGGCCTTAGCAAGCTTAGAGCACATAGAATAAATTCCAATTTAGACAATCTCAAAATCCCGTGTTTTCACGTATACCAATGCAATGATTTTATTTCTCCAATGCAAAAAAGATTAGTGCCTTTAACTATTTGGTTGTGGAGTCTCAAAATTAAAGAGCTAGGAGAGGTACTTCCCAAGGCAAGCTAAGCTAGCTAGGAAAAACCTGAGGAGGGTGTGTTGTCGTCCTTATACACACTTGCAAACGTGAGCTAAGTCCTGCTGACTTAGTGTTTCCTTGCAGGCACTAGCATGATGGTTCAAAGTCCACGCTGTCACTTTGACTTGAACCTCTTATGTCTAGACTAACTCCTTGGGAAGCCAAGGGGGGTAGACCCTAGTTACTAGATGAAATTAACGTTTGTGTTTCTAGGAGTTGGTTTTAATTGGTTAAATGGTCAGGGGAACCTAGCCTATGATGTTAAGCATCAAATGCAAGATGCAACAATAAAGTATGAACAATCAAGCCTTTTCCTAGGACAACTAATACTAGTGCCTAATATTGGGCAAGGGGTCAACTAGATTAAAGGGAGATAGATTACAAAGTAGTTACAAGTTTACAAATGTTACAAAAAGATAGATACAACTAGATACAAAGATAAAAAAAGAATATATCAGATTTACAAAGTTAGACTAAACTAGATACAGGATATACAATACTAACAAGTTGCTTGAAATGTGCAGGAAATAAAGATACTCAAGATGATACACACATCCACATATCAAGCCGGGCATGCTCGCAATAGATCTTATTCTATTGGACTGCTTATCAATGGCATAAAGACGCAAAGCACTCAAGAACCAGTCAAGAGAGTGCCTCCGGTGGATGTGCACTTCTTGAAGAATCACACCACAAATACAGGAACAACAATAAAGATGAAAAGCTTTAAAAGTAAAGTGCTCCAGATAAAAGGATGTAACCACTTAGATAATTATTCTACAACACATAAAAGACTTGCATGTGAATATAAATATGAGATCTGAATGCTTGCAAGTGTGAAATGTAAATCACCAATGTTGTAGACCAAGGATTAAGTTAAGTGATTAAGTGAGATTTATTTTAATCCTATCTAAGTGTCAACCCAAAACTTTCCTCCCCCAGTTACCAACTCACTGTTGGATGCTCAAGAAGTTAGGCAACAAAACCCACCCTAGCTTCACAGGTTAGTCCTAAGATCAGAGTACTCCCGGAAAGGATGTCGCGCACTGTGAGACCGTCCCCGGCCTAGCACCTTCTGTTGCCTTCCTTTGAACCTGTTTTAAATGGCGAAGATGGTTGGTAATGGTGTCCTAATAAGTCTAATAAATTAATTATTAAACCTATGAGCTAAGTAATGTAGTGTGTTTGAGTGCTTGTCCTTTCCTATACACACTTGCAAATGTGAGCTAAGTCCTGCTCACTTAGTGTGTCCTTGGAGGCACAATGCCTAGGTTCAAAGCCCACACTGTCACTTTGACTTGAACCTCTTCCGTCTAGGCTAACTCCTAGGGAAGCCAAGGGGGGTAGACCCTAGTTACTAGATGAGATTAAGATTTTAATGTTCTAGGAGTTGGTTTTAATTGATTAAATGGTCAAGGGGAATCTAGCCTATGATGTTAAGCAGCAAATGCAAGATGCAACAATTAAGTATGACAGTCAGAACCTTTTCCTATGGTTTCATTGTTGAGGCCTTGCTATAGCAACACCTCAACATTTAACCCTCTTGTCTTTAGTTTTGTCATTATCATTTAGTCTTTCAACCTTTGCAGCCTCTTTTGACTCCATTTTCCCTAGTAGCGCACTGGTCTAAGACCTTTTGTGTTGAACACCTTGATCATACAAACACTCAATACCTTGAACAACTACTAACCCTCCTAACCCTAGCTTACACTAATATCTACTGACCCTACTACTACCATTATATACTTGAGTGATCTTTATACGTTGCAGCATTTATGTCTTTAAAAGCAATCGAATGATTAGCTAAGGTGTTGTTTCTTGATATTGATATTGTTACATTGATTTCCATTAACATTTATTGTGAAGTGACATGTTATAATCATTGCCATTGTACATCGTTGACTTGCTTCATTAATATTGCTTATCAATTGCTTTATATCATAATTCCATGATTATATGAAGTACTAACCAAGAAAGTGAGCTTGCACATGTATAGTTTCTTTGTTGCTTTGTCTCGAGCAGGTACACTCTTTGGTTATTACTTATCTTTATTGGCTGATTAGCCGAGACTTTCTGATCGTTGGTGACTTGTGAGGGGAGAATTATCACTTAGCCTTTAATCCTTTTGCCTTCGAAAAACCCCAGGTCACCAGGGACATCTCCCCTGGGTCTTACCTCCCTAAACAGAAAGAGCTATCCCATTGAGGTGACAGTGGTGGGATATTCTCAGTTTCGCCAGTTTGCCCTTCTTCTATCTGTCTTTTACCTTGACTACAAACTGTACGATAACATTTTGGCATCGTTTCCGGGGAACACTGAGTTAATTCTCCTCAAGACGACACTTTTCGGTAAGCCTTGCCTCTAGAGTCTTTACCTTACAAGCTTACCTCGCGACTCCACTTAGGGTGTTTTCCCTTTTCCTTTGATAGTTTCAAGCAAATTATTTGGTGACTCCACAAATCACAAGGAGGTATAATAACCCTCCTCAA
The DNA here is from genome assembly GCA_009831015.1 of Picea engelmannii. Classification (NCBI taxonomy): domain Eukaryota; kingdom Viridiplantae; phylum Streptophyta; class Pinopsida; order Pinales; family Pinaceae; genus Picea; species Picea engelmannii. The sequence continues at coordinate 7,831 of ML836926.1, read as the reverse complement.
TCCTTCAGAAGAAAGCCTCCCCGAAACTCTCCTGTTGTAAAATCACTTTTCGAAGGAAATCTTCCTATGAACACCATGTCTAGCACAACAACTCAGACCAATGCACCGAACCCAGGCAATAATCAAAGACAATGGTCATCTACTCTTTTCAAACGGCTAGACATGTCAGCCATACTAGGCTACCCTAGGCAAATGCCACCCAAGTATGAGAAGTGGTTGGCTAAGTTTACCGGTATTGATGCAATCAGTGCTAAAGAGCATATGAGCAATTTTTGGGCGTTTTTTCAACTTCACCCCGTTAGTGATGATGTTGAAGACCTAGTCATGAAATTGTTCTCTGCTACCCTCCTTGATGCTTCAAGGCGTTGGTATCATAGTCTTCTGATCATTAAAACCATTGACAAACTAGAAGAATCCTTTCTCAAGAGATGGAGTATCAAGGAGGACCCCAACATGCTATTAACTAGGCTAAATTCCCTTTGGAAGCATGAAAATGAGACCATTCGAGAGTTCCATACTAGGTTTGAAACTTTGTTGCAAAAGATCCCTGCAAGCCATCATCCAAGCGATAATTACCTTATCTACATGTATACCAAATCGTTCACTGGTCATCTAGGGTATCTCCTCAGAGACAAAACCCCCCAAACAATCCAAGAAGCTCAAGAATTGGCTACCAAGATTGAAGGCAACCTCCATTCGTCTAAGATTGAGCCTTTCACAAACCCAAGGGGCAAGATGGACACTAAACCCAAGATAGTCCACAATACCGAGCCTACTTCTGATCTTTGCACCAATATGGGAAAATTATAAGCAACCATGGACGACATGATAAAAATCAAGAGCTAATGATGAATAGAATTGTCAACTTGGAAAGAGCCCAGAACCAAGCACCCAGGGTCCCGTACAAAGGTCAATTCCAAAAGGGGAACCAATTCTACAAACCACAGAATGATCAAGAGGTTCCAAACATTTTAGCTCCTGCAAATGTAGTGGATGAAAATCCTTGGTGCTTGCAGTGTAGTGAAGCACATTGGGAACATGAGTGTCCTTAAAACAATGATGACCATGAACAAGTGAACAATATAGGTCATCTCATGGAAGGCCCTCAAATAAATATCACTCTTGAAGAGCATCGGGAGGGCGTAAAAGAAGCAGCCAGGCTGGCTAGAATGGTAGTGATAAACAACCTATGACCAAGAATCAAAGGAGAAGTTGAAGAAACAAGAATTCCAGGTGTATAGACGAAAGAAGCTGAACCAAACCATCTCTACCACTCCTGTGGCAGCTCAAACAAAACCTCCACCCTCAGACATTATCCTCACGAAAACTTCCAAAACTGAGAGGGTGGACTTAAACTTTGACTTTGAAGGGGCACTATCTAAGATGCACGTTACAATCCCTCTGAGAGAAGTCATCAAGGTGCCATATGTTAAAGAACGATTTGAAAACTTCTTCAAAGGATCAGATGGACCCATGGACCCTCCTATTATGTTGCAAGATGATCTCTTTAGGGTCCAGTATGATGAACATCCCCTCTTCTTTATGACCTTGATAATGAACAAGAGCCTCAACAACTGCATGCTGGATTCAGGGGCCGGTGCTAATATGATGTCCCTCAAGGTCATGCAACAAGTAGATTTAAAAGTGACACGACCTTATAGGAATGTGTGTGGCTTTGAATCTAAAGCCATACCCACACATGGGGTAATTGAGAACGTCGAAGTTTGCCTTAAAGAATACCCCGAGAAAGTGATCCTCATGGACATAGTGGTAGTGGATGTTCTGGATGTGTGGGGGATGTTATTATCTAGGAAGTTTGCCTCTAAACTGGGAGGTACCCTTGAGATGGACCTCACTTATGTGAATATACCTTTGAAAGATGGAACTACAGGTCATCTCCCAAATGTACCCGTGACTACAACCCATTTGCAAGAAGCTAGTAATCCCATCAAAGATGACAAAGCACATGAGAAAATCATGGAAAGTCTTCCTGAGTTTTCTCCGAATGATGTGCCTTTTGCAACAGAGGAAGACTTTGATCATATTCAATGGCCCAAGAAAGAGGAATATCAACAACTCCTAGACAAAAATAAAGACAAGGAAGTTGAGACCGTGAAGTTGCTAAAAACAGGAGAAAGCGACGTACTGATTCAGCCTTCCCAGCAAGAAGTCTTTGCAGCAGAATCCCACCCTCCTCCCTCTACACAGTACACCAGGGTTGTTCAGGGAACAGCCAAATACAAGATCAGAGAGTACAAGGAAGGGGATGTAGTATCGATGTGGGATAGCCAGAAAGGAGAGCCAACTAATGTCAAAGGAAGTACTTAATCTTGGCTCAGGCCTTTCAAAGTTGTAAGAAAATCAGTTAACGACTCTTACTACTTGTCCACTTTGGAAGGAAGAAGGTGCCCATTACCAATCAGTGGGCACCTCCTCAAACCCCACCAAGGTAGGGTGACTTGACTTCACAGGTAACTACAAGTAAGTAGGTAGGCATTTTCATTCATTGTGTATACAATTGCATTGCATACTAGAGTAGTTTACTTTCACACTTGTACATGTGATTGCTTTTAGTTCAGTTATATATATATATGAACTGGGGTGATATCACCACCCCAAATGATTACTAATAGTTGCTATTGAGTTCAAGTAGGTTACAGTTTATGCCAGAGATGTTGAGGTTCTCATGTGTTTTACGGTGAGAACATGTCCCCGAGTTGGAGCCAGATGTTATCCCCCACTTTTAGGGATAACTAGGAGATCATGTCTCGAGGCCTACAGGTCCTAGACATGGAGTACTGAGAGCCAGATCGACTTGAGCACGGCCCTGGAGTGCCCATCTTTTCTTCCTTTCAGCGCCTCCACTTTGTCAGTAGCAACAACATCCATCACCTTCAGCTTGGTCCCGTATTAGAAATGGTTCTTGCTACATGAGGTAATGAGTCTGGGTATCATGGTATGTGTCACTTTGATCCTCAAAACCTTTGAATATGTGCATTTAATTCCTTTTGTTTCTAACGGGTGCTTGGATCTTATACTTATCCAATTGACCATGTCTGGGGGGAATGGCAGGATGCCCTAGTAAGCCTATGCCCATAGGTTTTGAGTTTCCACTGGGGGGATTTCTGAAAAGTCATCGTCCGCTCCCGTCATACTTACCACTTTCCATCTTGTTTCCTGCTCATCCATCCCATTACATTGGTTCGGGCATTGGGTTGGCCAATCATTTAAGGGTTGCACCTTGCCTTGTGGGAAGAAGGGGCTAAAGGCCCAGAAGGTAAACCAGCTGGAAAAAGATAGAAGACTAAAATTAAAACCTCGAGATGCTTCACCCAGGGATCCTCGAGAAAGCGGTAAAAGGCTTCTCAGCAAGATATAAGAGGGACCTGTTGCTGCCTTATACACACCTGGGAGACGTGGAAGAAATCTTCAATCCACTCAGTGTGTCCTTGGGGGCAAGTGAGAGTTAAGTTGTTGTCTTCTAATCCTCAACTCCTCCGTCTAGGCGAACTCCTAGCGAAGCCAAGGGGGATAGTCCCTAAAAAATATACTAAGGCTTGAACTAAGCTAAGTACAAGAAATTAAATCTAGGAGTTATCTAGGAGTTTATTATTCTTTCAACAATCAATCATAAATTGGAAATTACACATATCAACTATTCATCCACGATATACATATAAAACATGTACTTGCATAAAAGTATACTTAGACACAGTTGTTAGATGCAAGTAAAATAAAATTGCTTCAAATAAATAAGAAAAAATGTAAAGTGAAGCATATGGCTTTGGTGAGTGTAAATATGAGACCAGTGCCTTAAAGAGAATCGTGGGAAATGTAATTCGTGTATTTTATTAGGGTAAATTGATGTTGAGTTAATGAGATTGTTTGGGCCTCCTTATGCATCATTCACCAATCTAAAACTTGCCAACTGGGTGTGCCGCAAGTCCAACGAGGCGAGTTACCCCTTGACTTGACACACTCCACCCAGGGTAGAGGTCTTAGACAAATGATACCACTCAAAGATTGTCCTAATTAATCTATCACCACTGACCAGATCAGCGTGTATGAACTTACTCCCAGCAGATCGAGAATAGATTGCAACTGGAAGGGTCAGGAACTGCACTGAGAGCTGAGGGGAAATGTTTATTTTAAACTGGAAATAAAATACTAAAATTGAAATGTTATGTTAATTACTAATCAACACTAACCAGGCCTCTTGCGAGGAGCCGAGGGGATGGTTTATTTGCCAACTTTGAAATTGCAAACTGAAATCAAACTAAACTAGCAATTAAACTTTACTTGTTTTGCAAAAGGAAAATCTAACTAAGTTGTTGTGTAGTGCTTTGAGACTTATAAGATTTGATTTCCTTTTACTTAATCCTTAGATCATGAGATAGATTTTATATTTTAAGCAAAAAGGAAACTATGAATGAAACTAAAACAAACAACAACACACTGGTTCCCCCCTTAAAGGGAAAAAGAGAAAAGTGAAGCCTCCTTAGCTTCACTTTTTTTATTGATATGATTTACAATTTGTCTTTCTTCTTTTCTGGGAGACTTGTGAGTCTTATAGCTTTGGGCTCACAAGTATTACAATTTTTTGGAAAAAAATCTTCAAAGGTTCACTTTGAAAGTCAAAACCGCTCCAACCTTGGTCAAAACGGACAAAACTTCTCCCTCTTTGTTAAATGGCCTGCTAGAAAACAACAAATGAATTAGGCCAACTTCACCTAAAATATACTTGAAGAGTGTATTAAAAATGAACAAAAATTTAGCTCAAATTTTCTAAATTTAATTCTAAGTAAAAAAAAGGGAAATTTTGTAACTTTTTGACTAGTTTTAAGAGATTAAAGAGAGGCTCTATTGGTTGCTTTTGTTTGCTGTCATAGGACAGTCAATAAAATTTACCCAACAGCCTTATCTAAATGATCCAACACACTTTACTCTTTTGCCAAAACAGATTTGAAATAAGGACAAACAAAAGATAAACTTTGCTCCTAGATCTAGCTTTTAAAATTCAGATGAACTTTGCCTAGGTCTAGATGGTCATGCATGCATAAGATTTTGATTAAATGTAACTTTAGAATGATATATCTTTGCATGCAGAACAAAAAGTAACTTGAAGAATAAATTTAAATAAAATGAGAGAAAGAGATGGAGAGGATCTTCTCTTTGGAATTTGAATCTCGGGCTATGGGGTCCTTGATCAATGAAAAAGGGAAAAGTTTTATCTCTTGAAGAAGTTGAGGGATGGATCTCCTATCCCACTCTACTTCATGCTTGAGTAACCTATTAGATCTTTCCAACCCTTGCAAACACTTGTTAGAACAATACTTTCCTACAAATAAACTTTAAGAAACATGTTAGTTCATCTGAAAACATACATCTTAAAATTTCTGAATATAATAAAATAATAGGATCTAAACAATAACCAAATTGAGTAAATCCTACCTGTTGACTGCCTATTCAGCTAGGGGGGTCAACTCATGTGCCATGATGATATGCATCACCCGATGCAAATATGTTGAAGACAGTATTGGTTCTACTTGGGCATTTGATGCTCCAGCTCTAAATTTTGTAAACGAAATTTCCGCACCCCTGCGTGGGTTGATAATGTATTAAGTCTGCATGGATCATAGTTAGGTCAGGTACCTTGGGATGTTGTCATTGGGAGAGTTCCTTTCACCGAGGGTTTTTTATCCTCAGGTTGTCAATTGGGCTTTTCAGCCTGGTTGACTTCCCATGAGTTTTTCCCTCACACATGCAATAATTCCTCCAAAGTGGTGAACGACGTTCTAATGGTATCATCCTTTGGCAGCTATTGTTTAGGAATGATGTAAATGACCATGCCAGACAGTGTATAAAGTTTCGCGGAATTTCGTCGAGTCTAGATAGGATTTTTTTTAATTAATTAAATTTTAATAATTTAATTAATTAAATATTTTTTGAGCTAATATTGTAAAAACTGGGTCTTTGGGCTTTTGATAGGGGTATTTGTGCTCAAAAGAAATGGAATAGCACCCCCTACACCCATAGACCAAGTTTCATCTCAGTCGGACGAAGTTTGCTATGCCTTTGTCCACTCAGAGTCAGAGTCAGTCAAAACAACAATTTTAATTGCTAAGGTGACATTGCCACAATGTCAAATTATTGTAATTTTTGAGTTATTGAGTAAGTGTTAAGGTGACAAAGAGCAAGTTAGACCCTCCTAACCTACCCAAACCCAACCTAACAACTTGACAACTTAAACATCCCCTTAACCTTACCCCCTCACCTCTTTAGCTGACGCCCTAGGGGGGAAAACGTCCCCCCTCATCCAAAACCTTAATCTTATGTCTTGATATTTGGTGTGGGCCCCTCTCATAGGAGGTGCGCCCCTCCTAAACCCTCACCACGCCAAATCCTAACCCCCTCACACTCTAACTTACTCCCTAACCTCACGCCCTCTCTCTAGCTTGCGCCCCCATGGGGGAAACACACTCCCCTTTCACCCATAACCTTAGTAAACTTGAAAAACTTGATTGTTGGCCCCTACATTTTACCTAGTGCGCCCTCTTTAACCTATTAACTCACTATTGTGTGGTCCACAACCTTCCACCTCACCTATCCATGTCCAAAACCCTAAGGAGGGCGCCCTCTTCTTGAGATTGGTGCTCTTGCTTGAGATGTGACACTTGGATTTCATCCAAGTGCCTTCACCTTGCCTCTTGAGGTATAAATACAACCCTTCCTTACCCTTTTAGCTCACCATTCTTTGAGCTAAAGTTATGCTACTGAATTCTTGCCTCACTCTTCTTGCTCTTGCCATCTCACATTTCACTCATTTCTCTTGAATTTTTGGAGCAATTAGTTTCTGCAAGGATCTCATTCTTGGATTCAATAATAAAAGCTTTGGAGGATTTTGGATCAATCTAGACTAGTCAGATTTGTCCATTTGCATATGAGGTGATTTTGTTCCTTTACATTTTGTGGGTTTGTAGCTAGTATCTTGAGCAAATTAGTTTGTTTGAGTAGATCATTAGACATTAGTGTTGTTGATCTATATATGTTGGTTAGTTAGTATTGTGAATTAGTTCATTTTGCTATTCTATATCATCATATTATGCTGTTTTGGACTCACATCTTGTTTTAGTGTGCAGATTTCTCTCACAAGAGTTGGTTGGAAGAGACTTTAGAGGAGTTTCCAGCCAAAGCTTGCATAAACTCTTTCCTTTTTGATTTGGATCTGATATATTGCTGTTATTTCATACCATTTTCTGTAGCTAACTTGCCTTAGATAGGTCACAAATATTTACTTTAAATTGAAGATTTTATGCAAAAAAATTTCTGTGTAAAAACAATTTTTTTTTTTTTACATTTGTGTGTGTTTTGCAACATTTCCAGCAAGCTTTTGCTTGCTGGTTTTTGCAGAATCTTACCAGGGACAAGGGGAAACGCTGCCCAAATCCTTCCACAAGACTTCCCCAAGAGGTTCCACAAGTTGGGTAACTATTTCCTTACCTTTCTTTTCGTAAATCCAAGTTTCTTTCTTCTATTTCATTGATTCTTTTTGTATAATCATAAATTAACATAATAATTGCCTACACCTTGGGAGAGAAATCCGCAATATCGTTGGGCTAGATTAGTTTATTTTTTGCAAGTTCATTTTTATTTATTTGTTGACCCCTCTTGTCCATAAGGCAAGGTAGTGTGGCCTGTTATCCCCGATATCTAGGGATAACTAGGAGACCATGTCTCGAGGCCCACATGGTCCTAGACATGGAGTACCGAGAGCAGGAGCGACCTGAGCATGGTCCTGGAGGACCCATCTTCTTCTTCTCAGCCAGACTTG
>WSFP011296193.1:0-46355 GCA_009831015.1 Picea engelmannii | reverse complement strand
AATTTCGCTCATGGGCTAATTTTCCATGGTTTTTCCCCAAACAATATTCGCTATTCTAAAAATGATTCGCCTAAATTCTATAGGATAAAATTATTTTACCTTAAAAATAGTCAAAATTTTATACAAACTATATAAAATCCTTAGAAATTTGAATATTTTTATAAAAATATCACAGTTTTTTTTATAGTTGGCATATGAAGGATTAGTAAGATTCGCCAAGGTTTCTACATTTTAAAATAAATTTCCATCCTTAAATCATCCCTTCTTTGAGGAGGTGGTCCTTATCGAGAATGAAATTCTTATTTTAAAAGATAATTTAAATGTTGAGGTTGAAATATCCTCCTCTTTTAAAAAGAAGATAGAAATTCTCACTAGACCTCCTCAAAGTAAAAGTCAACAAGAGACTTTAGACTTGGAAAGTTGACATAAATCTTTTCAGAAATTATCTAATCAGGTCGTAGACTTGAAAAGATCCGTTGAAGAAACATATACAAGCAAAGGAATTTTTAGACCACCTTTCAGGAAACCTTTTCTTCCAAATAGACCAAACCTGACCACAAAGGGTCTGAATTTTGAAGGATTACAATATGCTTTACAAGCAATACTGGAAGCACACGATAACATTGTCTCTATAGCTCCTGAAAATCAAGACAACATGGGTGAAGAATAAACTCTTGATGAGGACGACTCATCTCCTCCCATCTTCGGACATCTGTCGGACCACATCTTCCAAACGAATTTGAAACTGTCCATCCATATAACACTCGAAGTAAGGTACAAAAAAAAAATTCCACCCAACACAAGTAGGAATACAATATCCAAACAGCCAAAACAAATTGAAACCAAACAAAACCCTATTACCCAATATTTAGAATATGATTTGGTTGAAGATCCTAAAAAACTAAGGGCAAATATATCAATTTTTGAATTACTTAAATTCCCTCTTATCCTACAGAAAATGCTCTGAAGAATAGATGATAATAATAAAAAGAATTATCCTATGAGCAGAAAAGCAACAGAAAATGACGCAAATAAAACAAAAGATGTCACTGGTAAAAAATCAACTGAAGATCAGAATAAAAGGGACATATAAGAGAAAAGTGTAGGAAATTTAGATAAGACTATTTCAGGTACATCCATAAAAAATCAATAGACTTATGTTGCCTCATCATGAAAAAATATACCGCCTTTCTTGTTAACTTTCAAAATTTTCAATAGAAATGTACCTAATTGTATGGTCGATTCTGGGGCCTCATCAAATGTAATGCCTCTATCTGTGTGTCAGAAAATTAATATTGAAGTCAAACCTTCTGATTTAAAAATCATTCAGTTAGACAAAACTAATTTCAAGGTCGTTGGTGAACTTAAGAATGTATTGATAAGGTTGCCATCTAACCCAAAGGTCCACCAAGTAATTTATATAATTGTTGTTGATATTCCAGAAGTTTATGGCTTATTTTTTAGTGGAGATTAGTCAGAGAAGTTACACGGTTATTTTTCTACAGATTGGTCTCATCTGTGGTTGCCAAAAATGGCCATCCTAACAAGATCAGGATAAGCAGAGAACGTTACCTCAAGTACACTGTCACAAATTTAAACGATTCCAATGAGCCTTTTACTACTATTGTAAATACAATTAAGGCTCAAGGAATGAATGATTGTTTTGGAAATTTCATGACTGAAATATTCTCTATCACTGACCCAGAACAAAAATCTCAAATATTAGCCCATACTTAGATGACAACTTTGAAAAGTAATTAGAACATTGTTGATGACAAGGAAATCTGGTCTTTATACTTTGACGGATCTAAATCCCAGGAAGGGACAGGCGTTGGTTGTGTTCTGATCGACCCCAAAGGTAATAAAACATTCATTTCTTGTCGATTATAATTTGAATGTAATAACAACACAACATAATATGAGGCACTCCTCCAGGGACTAAAGAAGGCACTAGATCTTGATGTGCAAAACGTGGTAGTATTTGACGACTCTGAAATTGTAGTCAAGTAGGTATAAAATGTTATTCATTTCTTATCACCTCATCTGAAAAACTACTAAACCGAGGTATGGGGATTAATACATAAATTTCTCTCTTTTAACATAAGTTCCATTCTTAGGTCTAGTAATTCAGAAGTTGATTTATTAACTAATGTCACCTCAACATTATTACCTACTGAGGGTTTTTCTCCTAATGCATTTTCAGTTGAATTGTTATTGAGGCCATCGATTCCCGACAACATCACCAATTGGAGAGTGTTTGATGACGATCAACAAATCATAAATTTTATTCATATGGAGGACACTTTCCAAGATGCGGTAATCAAAGAAAGCACCCACAATGAAAACCTACAAGATTTCATGGTAATATCCGACCCTCGTTCTGCGGAAATATCATCTGATCTAGTAAACTCTATCCCCATATTTGTTTTTAGATTAGAGAAATTTTATGATTTACATGACAATTTTAGGGGAGTGGTTAGTTGCAAAACAAATATTTCTTCATTACTGTATGAAACTATAAATTTAGAAACATGAGATAATCCTCAGAATATCAATCTAGGCAAAGGATGTTCTGAACAAGAAAGATCTGCATTCATAAAAAATTTCAAAGAATTAAATATGTGTTTTCTTGGACATATGATGATTTAAAAACGTTTGATCCAAACATAATACATCATGTAATTCCTATGAAGCCCCAAACCCAACCTTTTCAGCAAGAACTTAGAAAAATGCATCCTAAATTAGAACCCAAAGTAAAAAAGGAACTAAACAAATTCATAACTGTTAAGATCATCTTTTGCAGTCCTACATACTCAGTGGGTATCCAAATTAGTCTCGGTAAGAAATAAAAATGGTGAAATTCGACTTTGTGTCGATTTTCGTAATTTAAACCGAGCCTATGATAAAGACAATTACCCCGTTCCCCCAATGGAACAGATTTTGCAACAAGTATCTGGTTCTGAAAGGCTATCCTTATTATATTATTTCTCAAGGTATAACCAGGTCCTTATGTCTCCATCCGATCAGTTGAAAACCACTTTTCGTACCCCATGGGGCACCTATGCCTATAGAAAATTTCCTTTCGGATTGATTAATGTCGAAGCCACCTTCCAGAGGGGAATGGACATTGATTTTCATGGCCTTATCAATCAGTCAGTTGTTGTCTACTTGTATGATATCAATGTATTTTTGAAGAACAAAAAATATCACTTGTCACATCTTAGGGCTGTGCTAGAGCATTGTCGTAAATTTGGTATTTCACTCAATCCTAAGAGGTCAGTCTTTGCAGTAGAGCAGGGAAAATTACTTGGATTTATAGTCTCAAAGGATGGAATGATAATAGACCCCGAAAGAACCCAAGATATTTTCAACCTTCCTCCACCTTCTTCCAAAAAGGCAATGCAATCCTTTCTGGGTAAAATAAAGTTTGTCAGACGTTTTGTTCCAAGTTTTTCTGAGATGGTTAAAGCTTTGCAAAACCTAATCAAAAAGTGTGTTCTGTACAAATGGGGACCACAAGAGAACCAAGATTTTATTTCCATTAGAAAATCTATAACTGAAGCTCCCTCCTTGATGAGTCCTGATTTTTCCCAGGACTTCAAGTTGTATACTTTTGCATCAGACAAATCTTATGTTGTTGTGCTCACACAAAAACATGTTGAAAACAATGAGATACCTATTTCATTTATGAGCTCCTCTTTTAAAGGAGCAGAATTAAATTACCTCGCAGTAGATCAACAAGTGTACTTTGTTTTCAAAGAAGTTAAACATTTCAGATCTTACCTTTTGAAGTCCAGGATAAAATTCTATGTTCCTTACCCTGTTGTAAGAAACCTGTTAGTGTAGAAGGAACTAGGGGAGAAAAGGGAAAATTGGATGACCTCCCTTCAAGAGTACGATCTCGAAATAGTACCTGCACAAATTGTTAGAGGTCGAGGCCTTTTTAAATTGGTAGCTTCTTCTGTTGAAATATTAGAAAATCAAACAACAACACCAGCTGCAAATCTGCATAACAAAAAACAAATCTGTTGTACACAAATTGTGTCTAATTAATGGTATAATGATATCATATTTTATTTACTGCATGAAAATTCTCCTCGAAATCTTGATCCAAAAAACAAAAGAGCACTAAATCTTATATCTACATATTTTTAATTGATTAATGATATATTGTTTCAGAAGAATTTTGATGGTGTTTTTTTGCGTTGCCTAGAAAAAGAAGAATCTAAAAAGGTGTTAGCTGAGATGCATTCTGATGATGTCGAGGGTCATTTTCGTGGAGACAAGACTGCCCAAAAAGTACTAAGGGATGACTACTATTGTCCCACCTTATTTAAATATGCTCACACTTTGGCTCACAAGTGTATAATTTGTCAAAAGGTTGTAGGACGGGTGAAGGAGGATGCATTCCCCTTACAACCCATTACGGTAGACTTACCATTCAGTAGTGGGTCATAGATATCATAGGAACAATTAACTCACCTTCCTCAAAGAAACATAAGTATATTCTTACGGAAAAAAATTATTTTACAAGATGGTATGAGTCTTTACCACTAAGGGTAGTAAAGACAAGTTAGGTAGTTTCGTTTTTAAACTCTCATATTATCACTCGTTTTAGGATACCTGAATATTTAGTTTTCGACAATGCTTCTTATTTTTCTTTCCATTGATATGAATGTATTCTCTCTATAAAAAAGGATTAAGATAAAATACTCTACCAATTATTACCCCCAAGGAAATGGTTTGTCTGAGTCAACAAACAAAAATCTGATCAAAATAATAAAAAGAACAGTGTCGGAAAATCATAAAAATTGGCACAATGCATTATATAAGTCCCTTTAGACTGATAGGGTCACTCTGAAAGCTTCTATCGGTAATTACCCTTTCTTCCTCATTTACGAAAAAGAAGCTATCCTCCCTCCACACATCTTGCTCCCTTCTCTGCAATTATCCTAGAAAGTTTAGGAGGAAGAATGTCCCCCTTTAGAGAATTGGATAAACACTTTACTAAAATTGGAAGAAGTTAGGACACAAGCAAAATATAAATTAGACCAACATCAACAAATTGTTAAAAAATGGTTTTCTACAAGATTGTCCTCATAAATATGTAGGGGATTTGGTCCTCAAATGGGACAAAGCACATGAGGATAAAGGAGAACATACTAAGTTTCAAAACCTGTGGCTGAGGCCTTTTGTCATTTCAGAGAAATTGGGCCCTATCTCTTTTCATTTGCACAACTTAGAGGGATATCCAGACACTTTTCCAGCGAATGGCCAGTCTCTCAAGAAATTCATCACCTGAGAAAAGTTAGACTTACCCCCTGTAAATATCCCTAGCTTTTATATTTCTTTTGTTTTATTTCTGGTTATTTTCTTTTGCTGCTTTTTGTGTTTTCTTAAGAATTATTTCTAAATCACAATCCATTACTGAGTGAAATCATACATTTCACTAACAATAGTTGAAATGGTTGAAGCATATATACATTAAGTTCTTATATCATATCATTGATCTATAAGATAGTTATGCTAGAAGTCTCTGCCAAATTGTTGTTCCCGATTTTTTGTCGAAATCTTAAGGAAATACGATTATCTTTAAACTTCTTACGTTGTCCCAGTTCTAATGAGATCAACTCAAATAGCTTCCCCATCCTTGAGACGATTTCTTAATTGAAATCTAAATGTCCAAACCATGATGAAAATTATCAGTTCTTGAAGAACAAGAAACAATATTAATGATCAACCCTATGATTGTCTGGTTGTTAAATCTTCAGTATCACCCCACTCTCTTGTTATCATGAAACCTCTAAATTTTATAAATGATTATGGAGAGTTGGAAACACTTTAATGTGTGGTAATTGTGTGTAAACCCGTCGGGATACTGAATAGGTCCGTTGGCAACAGGTAAATGCGCACATGATACCAAGATAACTTTGTCAGGCTACTGATAAGGCCTTCTGGAAGCGAAGCAATGTCAGGTTCAAGATCTTTCAGGTATGTTTTTAAATCGATCAGATATCAAAATATTTTTATCATAGATGGATGAATTTTTGGATGGGATCGAAGTACTTGAGAGGGTTAAGTGACATCCCTATTGAGGCTATAAAATGTCAATGGTATTGGGGTCAATTTTATAAATATCGTTTCCTTTTGATTGAAACGAAATTTTGGATTACAATCATTTGTCGGAACATTCTTCGTTAGTTTGACTGTGTTAATTTTCTGAGTTAATTTCAAAACCCTTGACCTGTTTCATAATTTTTTTTAGTGACAGTATGATTTATATTTTCCCTGATATAAAGTTTTGATGATGCAAAGATAACTTCTTCTCCCAGCGAGTTGCCATTGTTGGCAGCCAAATATTCATGTCGTTTCATCGGTATTCAAAATGCAAAATTTGACAAAAATAAATTTTATTAGCTGCCTCTTTGTATCTACGAAGATTTCAATTATGATTTTTGTTTTAAGAATCACTTGATTGGTTGTGGTGTTTTTTTGAGTTTAAGTTTTTTAATAAATTTCTCATTTACTCTTTTTTCAATTTCATGACTGTTAAGCATGAAATTGAAATAATCTTAGTATAAGCACATCATACAACTTCTAATTTTTTTAAAAATATCTATGATCTCAAAATCCTTTAAGAGTGTTGAACATATCATTTTGTGAGTGTCTTTATAGCATTAATATATGGGCTAGTCACGCTTGAACTATGTCATTCCATGATCATTTTTCAAATAATGTTTTGATTGTCACGTTACACCTCCACGATAGTTTTTCATCCTAAAACTATGATACAAATCTTTTATTTGAATGCTACCTCTGGCCGTCATATCACAGTCTAATTAATGTATTACATGGCTATTAGCCATGCTTTGAAACCATTACACTCTTGTCCTACTTGCCTGAGCTCACTTTCATTGCATCGTTTGGTGGTGCTTCGTATTTTGGGGTTAGGTTCTCAATAGAGAAGGTGGTGTTTGAGTGCGTTTGTCCTCTGGTTCATGGTTTAATCAACAACTAAAGTGGTAGTCATGGTGGTTTTCTCCCAAAATCGTAGTTATCAGGCCACCTTCGACAATGAAAAACATATCGTTCGTTTCGGGTGGTTTCAAGCACATGATCCTCCTTTCTACACATGATGGTATATAGTAACCAAGTCTATGGCCCCTATGGTAAGGATAGAGTCGAATGGCTCACAGGATTTGTTGTCCCACGATGATGTTGTGGATGATCTCGAAGTCTTTGGATGGGTTAAGTTGATACAGTACTTTGAGGATTTTAACCTTGAAATCGCCCAAGATTTTGCCAAGACCTTCGATGGTGCTAGAGACAAAATAGGTGACTTACAGTTGCAAGTCAGTGAGGAATAAATAGCAGACTCCACGGGCCTCTCACGAGAAGGAGACCGTTGGTTCAAGAATCTAAAAATCGAAGGTATTCCTTGCATCTGTTAATGATTTCCAGGAAGTCACGCTACGACGTTAAAGGTACACCCATAAATATGTTCAAGCCTCGATGGCATGGTTTGTTATTGATTATCAAGAAATTCGTCACTTGTTAGGGATGATATGGATTGGTATTTTTGTTTCATATACGCCTGTTAATGGTATTCTTAGGGTTTAGGTTAAACATGCCTTTTTGTCTTCTTAAAAGAATGCATAAGATGGATAGATTTTATCAGAGACAAAACCCTAATTCATAATCTAGTCTCTTTCACCATGGCTTGATCTAAGTCTTGGTAATTTCCCATTTGTCAAAGGAAAGAGATAGCTGGAAAAAATTCTTGGTTGGGAATGGTTTTGTTTCACTCACACCTGAACCGGTAAGCGATTTACCCCTGTGTTTTGATGAGCCTACCGTCCCTTGCACATCGAATCACTCTCTACAAGATCATCATATTGAATTACAAGTTATAGAAGACCCTGTGTTACCTACCAAAACCCCTGTTGATTCTTGTCAATCAATCAGAGACACACACCAGAGGCATGAATTCATACCTACAAATTCTTTAGAGGAAGTGATGGATAAATTGAAGGGTAAGGTATTTGTCGCCTCCAATATTGGGAAAGATTTGGTTGATGAAAACGAAATTAAAATCAAGAATTAGGGCAAGCAGAAATGCAGAGAGTTCAGGATATAGATGTCAAGAACAAAATGAACGATCGACTCCTTTCTAGGATGGCCAGGAATTGACCTCAGAATCACGAAAAACCTATCCCCACCATTGATATTGAAGACCCTATCTCTGTTGGCGATACCAGTTCTGATCCCACTAAAATAAATTCACCCCTATACGATTTCGTGTCTAACTTGCTTCCATTTTTAAAGGAGCAAGAGGGATTCTCAGGTATCCAATATGACCTCAAAAATATTATGGAGTAGGGTAAAAATATTAACTCATATCAAACTCGTCCACTGCCAAATCTAGAACAAGCGTAATGTGAAGGTTCTTTTGATTAGATCCAGAAATATTGCCAAGACATCCGTTATATACAGTATCAACTAAATCAAGTAATGACTCAAAAATTAGTTTAGGAAAAGGAAAATGAGGATCTCAGTGCTAGCATCCGATCAAATTATCCCAAGGCCATGAAACATTTCAGGAGATCAGGAGATGTTATCATAAAAAATTCCACCATTTTCAACACTGTGTAAATTTAGAATCGTCTCATGTTTCATTTTCAAAGTTATAATTGATAAACACTTTTCTTGTAATTCATGATTGTATTGTTTAAATGACAACTGGATTTGTTTTTATTTGGTTTTATTTAGACTAGCTACAAAATCATAGATTATGTAGATTGTCTTTTAATTTATTTATTTGATTGTTTTTTAATTTAGATTTTGTTTTTGTCTTTTCTCAGGTGTACAACAGATCAATGAGCAAAGGTTAAAAGAATGAATAAATAGTTGGGACTACAACAAACTTGGGATTTCATTTTTGAGAAACAATATTTGAATGATGTAATTGTTTTGAATAGTTGTCTCAACAAACCTATCTTTATGGTTATTTTTTAGTAAATGATTTATTGAAATAGATATGTCTCTATCTTTGTATGATATGAGAAAAAAACTATGAATTTGGTTTAAATAGTAGTGCTTGCCCAGGAATAAGGGGCAATTAATTTTGGACCTGATGATGGACTTATCATTTTGAAAATATATGGGATGCAATTTACTTTTTGGCTTTATTCCTTTTGTAGACTATGCAATGTGATTATTGTTTCTCATATAATTTCTAGACATGGAAAACTTATTTGTATTGAATTAGATTTATACTATTCTACATTTATCTTTTCATGTTGTGTTTACTTTCACATGGTTCATTATACATTGGTTCTTTTAATATCCGTGACTAATCGTCTATCTATAAATTTTGAGTTTACATCGAATGTTGGGTTGTTGATAATACCATTTGATGAGGATTGGTGTTGATTTCATTTTCAGCTTTTGGACAATTTTTAGTCACATGAGTGAAAATCTATTTTCCTTTCTGTTATCATAGATATTTTTCGAAATATAAAAGATTTCCTTGAGTTGCTTCAGGAAATATTGTCCTTGCTTTTTGTCATAGATTTATACTTGACAACAGGTTAAGTGGAGCTTACACAACACATAAAGACAAATCTAGCTTAGTACATTTTCTATACAGTTGATCAACGTCAGGTTAGTTAGTTTTTCTTTTTATTTGATTTGTTAATTTACGAATGAATAATGATTAAATCATTTAAACTTTAATGCTTTGTTCATTACGGTTATATCATTTCTAATATTATTCACTCATTATTTGTTATTTTGTTATTTATAGTGAAAGAACAATTTCCTTTATTTTTGCATCTTATTTTTATCCATTAGTTTAAAACCATCATTTTCACAAGGCTTTATTTAAACCTTGTAATTGTATATATCTACGTTATATAATACTACTATTAGTTAAGTAATTGTATGAGTGTGTTAACTGATAGGATTATATATTTAGGTAGTTTTACTTCTTTTAGTTATTTTAGCATCTTAGTTGGCTAACAAACCCATAAAACCTGTCAGGGTATATTATTCCAAACGACTTGGGTTAAATAGACAACCTCGGACCAGATCTTCCCTTCTCGTTGACGGTGTGTCATAAACGCTCGTCAAGAGTTCCCAGTCATTGTTGTCAGTCCCTTCACCAAGTGGGGGATTGATTTCACTACATGTCACTCGGTTTGGACCAAGGGGAATCGCTATATGATTGTAGCAGTAGACTACTTTACTAAGTGGGTCGAGGCTATGCCGACATTTAATAATGATTGGGAAACAATTTTCCTATTCGTTTTTAATAAGATCATAGATAGGTTCGGTATTCCGAAGGATATTTTCACTGACCATGGAAGTCACTTCTAGAACAAAATGATGACCGAATTAAAATAAAAATTTGGGGTTTAAATAGGAACATTCATGATAGTATTACCCACAAGAGAATGGTCAAGTAGAGGATGTTAACAAGTCTGTCAAGACTATTTTGCAGTGAACGATTAATTCGGCCAAATCAAATTGGCATTTGATGTTATTTTTGACACTTTGGGCTTATTGAACTTTGGTAAAGATTGCTACCGATTTCTCTCCTTTCCAACTCGTTTATGGGCTGGAGGCAGTCTTTTCCATTGAATGTCAATTCCTTTCTCTGAAGTTGGCAGTGGAACTACTTGCCGACACTACACCGCTTGAGGAACATATTTTATATCTTGAGCAACTCGATAAGCAACATCAAGATGCAACCTTGGCCAATGAGTCTCACAAACAATGGGTAAAGTGTCAATATGATTGGTTCATCCACCCTCGGATTTTCTCCGAAGGTGATATTGTCCTAGTCTACGACCAAGAAAAATATCGCCTGGGGGTAGGCAAGTTCAAAACCATGTAGTTCAAACCTTTCATTGTTAAATAATTCTTAGAAAAGGGTAGATTATAGTTTGGTTTATTTCGAGGGTAATGCCTTACCGGAGCCTAGAAATGGGCTCTACCTTAAGAATTATTACACTTAGGTCAGTCTCCTGGGCGTGACTTCTTGTATATATGTATAGTTTTTCCTATGTTCTTGTTGTTTTTGTTTTGTGGATGTGTAGTCATTATGTTTTATTTTCACTGTGGCAGATATCAAGTGAATCAAAATTCCATGTTGGGTTCACGGATGGTGCTAGACGACATACTCGGAAGCTTGCTTCCGCATCTTGGGTGATTTTTACACCTGGTGGTTAGTTGATGTCTTCTGGAGGTATTTGTCTAGGTGAGGCAACCAATAATGTTGCCGAGTACAATGCAGTGATAGAATTACTATGTGATTCCTTGTCACATGGTATTTATCACCTCTGAGTTTATTTAGATGCTTAGTTGGTCATGTCCTAGTTAAATAGGGTATACTGCATTTACGATCCCACCCTTCACCAATGATTCCTTAGGGTACGTCTCTTAGAATTTTATTTTGATTATATTACTTATATTTGTGTTCCTAGGAGATCTAATCAACTAACTAATTCTTTGGCCAATCAAGTATTAGATTGGCATGTTGCTCACATGTAAAGTTAAAACACACACATACACATGTAAATACATTTGTAAAAATATGTTTGTCCATAAGACAAAAAATATGTATTTATAATATGTCCAAAAATAATGTCATGAGTACAAAGTGGGACATAAAAAGCCTCAAATAGTGTCGATATACATGGTTGGGCTTAAGCCCTCAATACATAGTACACAAATTTCCTTTGGCACATATGTGGTCCAATCACATCTACAGTCTAGGCCTATTGGCCCTGATATAGTGCACTACAGAGTTCGCAAGATGCCAGAATAACTGGACCCATGTCTTGGGAACCCCTACTACATGCAGCTGCATAGCCAGGGGAAGGTCCTCGATCTCAACCATTGGAACTACATGAGTGAGAGATATCAAGTTCCTCTCCACCCATCCTAGTACCCTATTAGCCTCTCCGACTGGGGGTCCTCCTGCTCTTGTTGGTCTGAACTCTGGTCAAGAACGATGCCTAGTCCTGGAGAATTTGGTCGGTCGCACTGGTCCCACATCTGCATATAACATCTATTTAAGTTAGTACTCTGGCATTAACATAAAAAGGATAATATTTAAAAATTTAAAAAATTAAATAACTTTAAAAATATGTGTTTACCTATCTCGTCGTACTCCTCGCTAGGGGGCATGGGCATATTGAGATCCCTTAGGAAATTGATTCCTTCTTATGGATAGTCCTCTATAACCAGGATCTGACATGCCCATAAATAAATAAAATTGTCATCAAATGCCTCCTAGGTTCTTCCTCCAACCTGTCTAGGCAACAAAGTTGCCCAACTGCACAATGCCAGAAAGGATGCAATATGCCCCCATACTGTCTCCCTCAGGCTAAGACTAGGCACTATCTCAAAGAAGAAAGTGCACAATACTGTACTAAACCTAAATTTCTTGTTTGTCCTCCTGTGACAATATGTGAGCTATTTCTTCATGCATGTCAGCATGGTAGTACTCCAGTAAAAAATGTTATCCTCTAAACATTGAACTACACAATGCATCTATGCACGGGAGGCCTGGTGGAGTGTTTTGGATCTTGGAATATGCCCAATAATGAAGAGTACAAGCTATATATGGAGGTTGGTGATCTTGTGGATCGGTACATGAGATCCTACCTTATTAGTGCCAGCCTCACAATACATATCAATGTAGTCTGATATGTTGTACGACCCTGGAGGAAAGGTCCTCAGCTTGACCAATTCCCCTCTCCTAGAGAGGTCGGTCAAGAAGTAGATATCCTTTGTAGTTGGGGTCAGTGATTTCCCCTATAAATTGAATGACTCTACATCAGGGTGCCAATACTCAACCAAATGGTTCAACAATCTCGGTTGTTCCCTCATGAATGGACTCTGGAAGAATTTCCACATGCCACACTGCTTTAGCATAACAATAGCCCCAGGATCCTCCTCGACCAAGACACCCAATTCCTTGTGTTTCCTTTCTCTCCAATGCACATACATCCTATTGAACACAAGTTGGCAAAGGGTTATCATTTTTTATTACTTTGTTTGGACATTAAAGGAGGTGTACGCGAGATGCCTTTAATACAATCACATATGTACACGGGATAAGTATTACATTTCCTGCGTACATACATGGGTCGAGCATGGGAAACCCACGTACATGAAAATGCAACACTCTTACAAGGATGTGTGCCTTCCAAACATAAAAATAAATACAAAAAGATGAATCAAAAGGAAGGAGAGGATGATTTTTACTTACTTGGTCCAAGTGTGAGAGTTTTTCATCAACTGTAGCTCCTCGTATTCGCATTTTGAGGAAGAGGGTTTCTTAATTTTTTGGTTATTTTCCAAATTGCAATGGTAAAAATGAGTTGTCCACCTCTATTTATAGACTTTTTTGGCCTTTATTCCCCTAATTTGGTCCCATTTTTTGCCTTTCTTGGTTTGATATCTACTTGAGTTCTCTTTTGAGATATCTTTAGGTCATTGTGACGAACTTGTTCTTTTAGTTTGGTGTTTTTATTGAGATGGGTTACACTCATATCGTCCCATGGTAAAATTCATTTTTTCAACTATTGCATATAGGTTAAGTATTCACCCCATACATTTTGCATATTTTTTACTTTTCTTCTTTTCCATAAGATCGATCCCACCGAAGTGCAACACGTAACCTTCTCAGCTACTCTAGAAGTGTCATAATTAGGTGGTAGAGACTTCCTCTACATCGATGCCCTACGTATATCCTTTGTTGCATTTTGACGTCCATGCTATGAGTTTTATCTATAGGATTGGGAGTTATGTTAGTCCCACTATGACTATGCAATGAAGCCTCATTCTTCTTCCTAGTCATTATTCTTGTCCTTTCCCAAGGGACTCCCTATGAACATGGTTTTTTGTCCTTCTGGCTCGTTTAAAAACTTTCAAAGCAATATTGGACGAGAGATTTTTTATTCTTTTCATTATCGTTATATTACTTAAGAAAAGAAGGCCCCACGGAGTCTTCTTTAATCCCTTTTCAGACTCTCTAAAAATGAAAATATTGTCAAGTGATCTTGTTTCTCTTCATGCTCGCCAAACTCAAATTTGAAGGAACATCTATCCAGCAGTAGTTTACCCCTTTTTCAGTCTGGATGGTTAATTTCATGAATAAAGGCATACCCTAGGAGCTTCGGTTCACTAGGAGAGTATTCTCAGGCGTAATTTTAACCCTTTTTCGGGCCTGAGGGTCTAAATTTTTGAAAAAGGGCCATTCTCCTTGGTTTTGGTTTATCTCTTTTTTGGGCCTTGGAGATTAGTTATGAAAAAGGAACCCCCTCAGAGTCCATAGTTAATCTCTTTTCAGACTCCCTAAATATGAAATTATTGTCGAGTGACCTTGTTCCTTTCACACTCGCTAATTGGTCGAGAAAGAACATCTATTTGGCATATGTTTAACCCTTTTTATGACCAATAGATTATATAGGAAAAAGGTACACCTTGGGAGACATGTCTCACTAGGAGAGTTCTCCTCAGTTATATTTTATACTTTTTCAGGCTAAGGTGACTAAACTTAGAAAAAGACTATGATTCCATAGTTAAGCTCTTTTCAGACTCCTTCAAATTGAAAATATAGCCGAGTGATCATGTCTCTGTCACACTTGTTAAAATCGTCTTGAAGAGACATCCTTTCAGTACAAGTTTAACCATTTTGAAACCGACTGGACTGGTTACGAAAAAGGTACACCATGGAGTCTTCTTTTAGCATTTTTTAGACTCTCTAAACGTGAAAAACCACTGAGCTTACCTTCTCTAGCCTCGTAAAAATAAACATGGAAGGAGTTTTGTTGTGTCATTCTTAATCGCATGTCTCATCCTTTCATATTTGGCCTAATGTCAGGCTTCATGTTTCTATTAAATGAACCTCTAAAGAATTCCTTAAATGCAAGCCTTGCAACAATTTTTCCCTTGCGATCTGACACCTTGACCCATGGAGGATTTTTCCTGAGTGTCCTTATCCTGCACATGTCTCCTTGCACTAAGAATCAATATGTTCCATGCGCTTGGAACTAGTTTTCTTGCCCGCGACACTCGTTCCTCCTTTGTAACGTATCATTCTTTTATTCTTTTTCAAGCTCATTAAAAATTTGAAAAGGACAAAAAAATCAAATATTCCAAAAAGATGGGACAGGATATACATTCTTTTTTCGGAAATAAGATAGTTACCCTTGGATAAATCACATACTTTCGTTTGTTCGTCAAGCATTGGGATATAGTATGACCTTAGGAGGTTGTTCTCGTTACATAAATTTCTGCCCTCCTCTGTTTGGTTACATTGGTAGACATATGGAGAGTTTGTGGTTCCTCCTGTCTCACAAACTTTTGTCAAATTTTCAGTTTCCTGAGTCTCATCATTTTGTCGTGATTTTTTCCAAGGGAAGTTTTATCCAACCTAAGTTGGCCATTATGTAGTTTATCTCTTTACTTTCATGAGTCGACCATCTCGAGAGTTCAGTCAAGTTCGGATTCAAAATCGATGAAGTTCGGCACTTGATAATCAAGATCCTCTAGTATTTTCCCGACGACATGTCAAAGACCTCTGTGTAGTGAGTATTACTCTCCTATTGTACTCTTACCTAAGTTGTTGAAGATCTTGAATTTGTTGCTCAATATTTGAAGTTCTCATCTCCAACCGCAGGCGTCAATACTTCTTGAAGATGCATATTGTACTTGTATATCTTCAAATGATTTTGATATGTATATCCACAGTGCATTACTCACAAATACACTTTATATAGACATTTATATGACATGGATCTGTAGTGTACTTGATTGGAAGCCATGATTAGTTCATTTGGAGCATGGGTATTCCCACCTAAAAGAGATTCTTATTGTTTTGCAGATGGCACACTCCTGAACTCTGGTCTCGGGCTCTCTCAACTCCATGCCATCCCACTGGTAAATATATTGTAATGTATTCAGGCCATCAATTTCTATTCTGAACTCACACATTAAGGGGCATTTGTTATAGTCCAAAAATTCCCTACCTATGCCTACATGGCATTGGCCTTTCCACTTACATAATTTGGAAAAATTACTATTGAGGCTTCTTCTTAAAAAACTAGTTTTTTGGAAAGTGGATGTGCCTTGCATACCTGTTAGCCCATGTACACATGCGAGCTTCATACTAGCTATCCCATGTACATACAAAATATGCATACTAAACAACCTACGTTTAACTCCAAAAATTGCAAAAAATAAAAAGTTGCTAGGAATTTGGTGGAGTTTATGGGCTCTTGAGGGTTTCCCAACCATTTTACCCATTGTATCCCGTCCCCAAATTGAATAACCATATTTTTATCATATTAAAAGAGGTCTTGGGGTCCCATTACAAAAAAAAGAAAGAGAACAAGTAAACTCTTCCAAAATCCCTTCCCCTTTCTAGCTCAAGTTTTTCCTCCATTTATGAGTTTTAGCCTCAACATTCCCCTCAAACTCTTTCTCCTAATACAACCCTTTCCCCTTTTCCAAGAGATGAGCTGGTTGTGAGAAATTTTCATGGGATTTGGAGAACTTGGAGCCACGATAGAGGAGCCCAGACCTAGTTTGCAGAGCTTCAACCGATGAAGGTTGTAATATTTGCAATCTTCATATTGAATAAAAGAGTTATTTTCCTGTACCAAACATTGTGTCTATTTTCTCTCATTTGATTTATGCATGTATGTCTTTATATAAGATTGAAAGTAATAAGTAGAGATTGTATGTTGTAACATTGTTCTTCTAATCTTTTTGCAGGTCATTTTTTGGAGGATACCAATAATCCAGAAGGCCGTGACAAGGCACAATAGATCTTCACTAGCCGCAAGGAGTAGAGGTACTTATTTTGACCTTATTTCCTCTCTCTTATCTTTCAGTTTAGGTCAATGCTCTACCTGTACCTAGACCCAGTATAGGGGGATTTTCCCCGATAGCAGGTTTTCGGATGGAAATAAATACTCCTCTTCATCTGGGTGTCCATCATTCTCCACAAAATATTTCCAAGGAATCAAGTGTCTTGATCCGAGATAATGGATTTGGGAAGTCCAAAGTGGACCATACATACTGAAAGAAAAGGTGAGCAATTTTCTCAGCAGTGATATGATTTTTACATAGCATCAAGACACATGTCTTGCTACACCTATCCACTAATACATGCAAGTAGTCATGAAATTTTTTGATATAGGAAACCCCCCTACAAAATCCAAGATACTCTTCCAATGATGAGAAGGAACAAGGAGTGGTGTGTACAACCCCAATTTTCCATTAGTGGGATTAAAAATGCACAACACACACCCCTTTACATTCATGGTTACAATTACATTCACTCGAGGAAAACATAACCTCAACAAATACATTACAACCATCTCTACCCCGAAATACAAGAGAAGTGTAATATTCTTCAATTACATGCATTTTCTCAATGGTAGGAATACAAGGTTTACCCAAATGGTAGAATAGTTTGTCCTGCAACTAGAATATTTTCAGCTACAAGCCATGTATTATCCTCTCAAATAAGTATTTGAATACTTTGTCAATAGCATATTTTTCAACATAGCTAACATGAGAAATCTTCAAAACAATAGATGCAAAACTAAGAGGTCTAAAAAGTACATCTTCTCTCATGGAATTTGCACTGGTATTGGTTGCACCCTTGCTACACACAAAAATTCCACACTTAATTACCTCACCCTAAGTGTCACAAGTGTCGTAAAAGTGTCACATACACTGAAACCATGAAAGAACATTTGTCACAATCCTTAGTCAATGTGGAGGATAAATATATTATATAAAGGTCAAAATACTATGTGCACATGAATTGATTATTAATATTCATAAAAAGGAAATTAATTTAGTGTGAGAATCCACCTCACATTTAGTTTCCTATTTTCAAGGAGAGGTTGAGAATCTCAAGGATGGTTGAGATATTTTCTCAAACCAAAATCATAATTTGGTGGATCTTGAGATATATTTCTTCCTTAAAATCCTTGAGAGATATTTTCTCCCTAAAATCCTTGAGAGATATTTTCTCCCTAAAAATATTGGAAATCCCATTTTAGTGGATCTAGTGAGTGATCTTCTCCATGGTGGTTAAGCCTCCAAATCCTATATAATGAGGGATTTCCATGGAGAAGAGGAGGAAAGAGAAAATTAAAGGTATAAAACCTTTGATTCTGAGAGGAGATTTCATATATCAAACTTATGATATTGGTAGCATCGTGCAAGGGTTGGATGAGGAGATCTTGGAGGAGAGTTGCAACATCATCCATGTTTGTAAGTAATCTCTTTAAGTTATCATTTTAATATATACTTGGCCTATTTCCTTCAAGCTTGTGTATTCTTGCATGTTCTTGTCTACTGTCCTTTCAATATTTGTAGATGAATTTGTTTAATCTAATCTTGTAGAGTAGGATTTCTTCATTTTTCTTTGTTGTCCAATGCATTGCAGGCATCAAGTTGTGCTAAGGAGTTTGGAGATCAAGCTTGGATTGGAATCAGCGAGGACAAACTTCAAAACAAGGTGAATCACACCCTTTCTCCCTCTTTGTCTTTCTGATTGATTAAACTAAATTCAAAGGGAAGTTAGTGTCCACTTGTGTTTTTCTTTCTTGGTATTAGGGGTCTAGAATCCAAGGGAAAATTCACCTGTCTGCAGGGGAACTATTCCATAACAGAAATTGGCGACTCTACTGGGGAAGGAAATTGACTTGTCTTTCCTTGGATCGTCTGATATTTTTCCCACCTTTAATCTTATTTGTTGTTTGTTTCAGATCTACTTACCTTTCTCTCTTATTCATTGGAGATTTTATAGTCTTTTGCAAATTTTTTCTGAGTTTTAAGCCTCATTTTTTAGTTTTTGGGAAGGGTAGCGCTCCTCTACTGTGTAGACCAGGATGTTGATCTACAATAAACGCTCCCTTGTAGTGTATACCAGAGTGTTGTAGCGCTATGTCCCTTTGGAAACATGAGCGTTGATCTCCTTTTCTAGTGATTTCTGTCCCTTTCTGCTCACTTTTTCTCAATCTAAGCTTGAGAATCTTTTTGCTCATAAACGTTCGAATCCTCTTGACTTTGTTTTGCTAAGAGTTGGTCATTTGTCACTCATTTATGTTTATCCTTTGAGTTTGAAAATTTTATCTTAGTTGTGATCCCCTTGAGTTAACATGATCCCTTGGTTATTCTTTCCTTTTGAGTTATCCAATCTTCATCTCATAAATCTTTCATATTGTTTGACTACCTAGGAATGTTCATCAACTAAGGTTTGCAAAGTTTGCTTAGTATTTAGACTTCTTGTATTCATTTGAAACATCTCTCTTTTTTGGATGATTAAGAATCTTATGAAAACCTAGCTTGATTTTTGTTTATTGTTGCTCATCCTTTGAGGATTTTCATGAGTGTTTGTCTTCTTTCTCCTTTGCATCATTGAGTTCTTGATTGAACAAGTTATCTCCTACTTGCTTTCTTTCAGTTCTCGTCACTTTGAGTGCATTCTTTGTTTGAAATATTTTTTCATTCGTGACTTTTGTATCTGCATACGAATATTTCATTTTGATTGAAAGTAATGAAGCATTAAAGGATTTTCATTTTCTTTCTTTTAAAATTAAATAAATAAGATAATTGTGTTCTTGATTTTGGGTAGTGTAGTAGATTTCATTTAGAAAATTGCATTTGGGAATTGGGTGTTTTTGTTAAATAAAGTTGAACCTCTTCTTCATCCCATATGTAGGATTAATTGAAGAAAAATATTTGCATCTCATTATTCTGTATTCTTTTGGAGTTGAGTCTAAAACATCATAAGTTTCACTTTCACACCCTTGAGTAAACAACAACCCTAAAATGAAGCACTTATAAAATTGATCAAACACTTTTATATTATCTGGTAGCGAACCTACATTATCTTAAAGTGTAGGGATTTATAATAGGTTGCGAGGATAAATTTCCAAATCCATCAGAAAAACATATAATATTGTGCTAGGGAGCGGTAAACCCAATTGTTTGTATAAGAATATCCGGGATCTCCCTCTCACATAGGGGTTAAACACGAGCAGGTGTTACAAGGAAAATAACTCTATGGCATGGGGTAAAACACAAAAGATGGAAATGACTGCAGAAATCGACTCTAATCTCAAGTATGCTATATAATTGAAATTCCAACAAGACAAGATAAAGATCCTACCTTGTCCGGATGTCCAATGAAGACCATTTTTGAGCATGAAACCCAAAGCAATACACCTACAACGTTTTCTCAACAACCAAGATATACAAGCATATGGTGATAATATATGAAGTTAACACATCAAATAACATAATCCATCAATATTTAAAACAAATATACCCATGGAATAGAAATTCAAATATTTGCAAGACATTAATTTGATGGAAAAAGAGTATTTCTATTAATAAATGATCCATGGAAGTGTATGAATAACAAACTCCTGTGTCATCACATCTTGAAATTGAGAGACTCAATCCCTTCCAGCTAGGCCTCCACCACTTCAATCCTCAACCAAATGAAAGATCATACAAGGGAGACAATGAGGTTCTCCAACAATTAGGGAAGAGCTTGCGGGCTGGATAGTGTGTTCAGACTTAAAAGGACAAAGGGATGCAGACTCATATGTGAAGTGAATAACTTCTCCAGAGTATCTTTGCTCTCAAGAGTTGAATTCTCTCTTCCTCCACGGATTTGATAAGGCCCATTTTATAGGCTTCAAATGGAACTAAAGGGCCGATTCGAAGTGTTTCCAATATATGGAACGTCAAGGATCATGGATCCCATGCCGTGACATGGAAAATTGACACCATTTTTTAATTTTGGGCACAAAACTTGATGTACATGGCTGCAATGGTGCAACCTGTGTATATGCGAGTTGCATAGTTGTTAGTGCGTGTATATGTGGAAAAATTGTATTTTTTAGCTCTGGGAAGTGTAAAAGGGACTTCAAGTCTACATAGGGAAATAAAAAAGGCCTTTGAGCATTTTACTTGAGGCGAGGCAAATATTTCTATAACAAATTCCCCCTAATGTGTGAGGTCAGAGGAGTATCTATGATGGCCGAAATACATTATAATTCCTAGAGGTGGAGTGATGGATACTTATCTGGAAGAACTAGTTGCTCATTACAATATTACAATATATAGTGACTCTACACACATGGATGCCAATTTGAATTACACTGGAGATCCATGTGAAAAATGTACCAAGTATTTGCTCATGACCATGAATAGGCAATACAAAGTAGACATATGTCACAGTCACAAACACGGCCCAGTGAAGACCAATCTCAAAACTAATTTGAAGATATTTGTATACAATGGAGTACAACCTGATCTCCCATGATCACTGATGTCATAGGTGCTGGTCCAATGAATGATAACAACAACGCATAAAATATGCTACTATAACGGATGTCTTCAAGTATTCTACACATTCCGCTAAAGGTGCAAGTCTACATTATGTGAATAGAGGAGTTGAATTCAAACACAATGAGACTTCGTTTGATTACCGGTCATTAATGAATACCCTTAACAAACACGAGATAACATACCGATAATGAAAGTAGGTATCAAGGCACTGAGTACATTATTACAAGTGTGAATAAAGGAGTTGAGGTAGAACACTCGAAGAATCCATTGATCAGGAAACATTGATGTATTCCCAACTATCGATGGTGAGAGAACCTATCACTAATGACTAAGTCCCTAGGTACTCATAAAAACTCTAGGCATCGTTTCTAGAATAGATGGGCTGAAGTTGATGGAAGGAGACTTGCTGAAAGGAGAGAATTAAGGAATCTCTCATCAGTCAGAACGAGGTACAAGGAAATATCTTGATGATTTGGAGGAACTCAAATGAAGATGATGTTCATGAACCAACAACCTGTGCATCTCTCGCATGCACCAGATGCAAGTAGTGCACGAAAGAAACCCTTTGGATAACAACCAATAAGGAAAATTGTCGAAAAAAGTGAGGAAACCACCAATAATGTTAATTCCATCCAAGACACTACATGAATCCCAATGTGTAGGAGATGTCAACTGTTGGGTTCAAGGTTACCTACCCATAATGAAAGCAGGACCAGGGTGCATGATAGAACTACAACTCCATGTGATTCTAAGACACACTGAGGGTATGGCCGACATGAAAAGTGAAGATTTTTGAGGAGTGGCCGACACAGATTTATAAACATCCTTTGAACAAGAGCATGAGACAAATGAAAGACTCTGGCAGCATGGACTTGATAAATGAAACTCTGTGATGTAGGAGGAATCAATCAAACTCTTCATAGGGACTGGAAGAGTAACTTGTCGGTGGATTAAACTCTAAATAACAAGCTCAACTTCCTAAGGTCATTATAAAACCCAAACTTCAGATGAAAAATGGACTACATAAGACAATATTCTCTTCCCACCCATATTTTTTTTGTTTTTGTCATAAGCAAATGAATGCTATGATACAAGAGAGGAAACGAGTGTCACAAAAGAAACTAGCTCCAAGCAGTGGAACATACCTATGCTCAATGCAAGGAAGTGCATGCAGAGAGTGGACACTTGGGGGAATGTTTCCTCTTAGGGTACAAGGTTTCAAGTTGCAAAGGATATAAAGAAGGCTCTTCTTGGATAGTGATGCAAATTTATGAGGTAATAGGATTATAGCGAGGAAGAGGGAACCATAAATAGGCTCAATATTGCAAGTAGAATAATGGTATGCAATTACAACTCAACTCCAAAGAATGTCCTTTTTCATAAATTTAGTCCCTTAGGCCTGAAAAAGTATGAAAAAATACCGAGGAGAACACTTCTATCCCTGCATGAATAGAGTATTCCTTTTTCGAAATTAGTCTACTTGGTCCAAAAAAGGGTTAAACTTACACCAAATAGACGTCCTTTCAGAACTAGTTAATGAGTGTGAAAGAGACAAGTTCACTTGAAAATATTTTCACTTTTTGTAGATTTGGAAAAGAGATTAACCAAGACTAAATGGTGGGATTCCCATAGGCATAGGTAAGAATGCATGTGATTAAGAAAATGAGGTTCAAACACAAAGCCATATTGAAACTATTAGGGACTTTCGGTCCTAGGAAAAAATATTTGCATGGGAACCGAATGGCACAAAGGTTCTAACTAGGGAACCCATTTTCGGTAAGTCTCTACCACTAACTATCAAAAATTACAATAGAAAAGAGAAGGTTCAATGTCACTAATAAGTGGGTTCGTACCTAAGGAATATGGATCACAATCATAGGATAATGTAAAAATGCAAAAAATGGAGTGGGACCTATCCTATATGTTGGTCTAGAAGATACCTACCGAAGTCACGAACGAGTGACAAATGCGAGAAACCATTCGAACCCCTGGACAAAACCACCAAAACCAACTCCTTCCACTACACTATTAGTCCAATTAGGCCAAAACATTGAGCAAACTATGTAAAACTGGGTAAAAGCTTTCTATAGATAGTAAAATAATGACCAATTTACCATATTATTGTATTTATACCCCAAATAGTGCATTTTGTCCAAATTTCCCATGATATTCAAGCGCGAATTGCGGGATATATAAGAGACGGAATCGACAACCGTCTGGACCAAGTCTTCATGCCCCACTCTTCATTTCTAGTGCTTTAAAAATTTGATTTAGGTGCCAAATTTTGAGATTTTTAGGGCCCAAATTAAAAACTAGGGTATACGCGAGCTAATTTATTGGGTCGCGTACAAAGAGGTATGTACATGAGAAAGAAAAATCTAGCCCACATATATACATCTCTATATGTGACTGTCTACACTGCAGCCTGCGTACAAGTCCATGAAGTTGGTTTTTTAAATATGCTAACTCAAAATTTGGTTTTTAAACTTGCAGGATGGTGCTAGAGTGGAGGGAAAGAGAGCACAGAGAGGTATATGCCACAATGGAAAGAGACTTGGGGGGGGAAATAGTGTTGAGACGATGTGGGATATACAAATTCTGGGCTCTCAAAGGAATGAGGGCTCAAGTGAGGTTACTCCAGATGCTAGTAGACTATTGGGA
This sequence comes from Picea engelmannii, assembly GCA_009831015.1. Taxonomy (NCBI): domain Eukaryota; kingdom Viridiplantae; phylum Streptophyta; class Pinopsida; order Pinales; family Pinaceae; genus Picea; species Picea engelmannii. The sequence continues at coordinate 22,295 of WSFP011296193.1, read as the reverse complement.
TCCGGATACAGAGGTCTTCAACGTTGATGGGAAACCATTGAGGATTGAAGTTGAGGACATATAATTCTTGACAGGGTTGTCACAAAGGGCTACGGTAGTGAACCTCAAAGCCTGGGGAGCTGGAAGTGGCATGAACATTGAATATTACATAGCCACTTACTATACTGCAGGCACGAAGAAGGTAGGGAGCCAACTCCCTATCAGAGCGATCAACAACCTTAGCCTCAATATCATAGTTCTCACATTGACACAGATCATAGGGTCAACCTCATTGCATCAGGAATCAAGTCCACTTATGTTCTACTCAGTGGAGTGTATGTGACCCACAATATATGACTAGTGTACCTCACTACTGGCCAATATGAAAAGCCAGTTGAAAGACTGCAAATAAGGTTGGAAGAGGAACTTCAGGTTCGCATCCATCTTGTGTAGTTTCTTTTTTGAGTGGGTTCCATGTTTGGGCCCTATATTTGATATAGTTCTACATGGACCTCACGATCCAGCCATGGCACGGTGGATCAAGGTGATGAGGTGGATTGGGGGTGGTAGGGTGCCAACACCCTACAATGATGTGTTTTTATACTGGTGATGTCGACAAATTACAACCTTGGAGGACTACCCCTATGCAGGAATCGAATTCCAAGGATATCCATACATGTCGTTACCACTAGGTTCCTCCTACAGAGACATAGGTAAGAAAAATATTTTTTAAATATCTTATTTTTATGTATTTTTGTATAAGAGAAACAAAAATATTTTTTAATGATGTCAAGTACTAATTAAACATGTATTGTGATGCAGACGTGGGTCCACGATATCTAGACAGACTTCCACGACATCGACAGAGGCACAGGGGGGATGAGACATCAGGGGGAGATGCCGAGAGAGTGCTTCAAAACATGCAGGGAAACTTGTCTCGTTTGATGCAAAGGATCCCTATGGTTCAGGTAGAGGATCTTCCGGAGGCAATGCAGTGGCAGGTGGTAGGTGTTCCCCGTGCTTGGATATGACTCTTCCAGCATCTTGCGAACATCGTATTATGTTAACATGACACTCATCCGGTGCCACAAGTGTAGATGTCATGGATACTATAGCTACCAGCCATGTTGTATTCTGAGGGTGTGATCTCCATTTTGTTCTATGACACCACATTTTTTGAATATATTGTTATAACCCTAAATTGCACCAGACATGCACACCTAGCATCAGGCCATCTAACTTGCTATCTTTTCCAAGCCATCACTAAACAAGATCTTCTAAAAATCATTGTTTTGAAGGAATACACACCTTGCACCACTATTTCCCGCGTGCATACCCCTTCTGCACCACTACAGCCCGCGTATACTCACAGAATGTCGCAAAAAAATGAAATTTGCATAGGATTATTGTTTCCGGGATGTTACTTAACCATTTGATTACCCATAGCTAGTCACCCCAGCTGTTACTATCTCCTTTGGCCTATAAAATAAGGGGTTGGGGTCCTATCTAGAGGGAGAAGCATGAGAGCATAGAAACTCTACCCAATTTCCATATCCCCCTTTGCCTCAATATTCGGCAACCATGTTGTGAGTTGAGTAGTTGGTGCATTTTGAAGAGGAGCCCAGGACCAAGTTCGAGGAGTGTTGGCCCTTGAACAAGGTTTTGGAGATACTTGTTCATATTTGACTGTTTTTGGGACTTCGACACCCTATCAAAGGAAGCGCGCAAGACAAAGCAAAGATCACGGGATCTCGACCCACTTTGGATCCTTTTTTGGGTTTTTGGGATAATGTAACGGGAAATGGATGTTGGCCCATGGGTTTACCCACATTTAGTGTTAAGAACCCAATACTGAATACAAAAGCACCACAATAGATATACAAGAACAATATGCAAAATCTCCTTTATTACCATCAAACCCTTGAGGTAGGGCAACACCATACAATGGATCCTATTATGGAAGGGATCCTCTCATGTTCACTTGCCTCTTCGAGGGGGCATCCTCCTATTGAGATACCACTCCAAATACAATACTTCTCTTCATGTCTCATTACATTGCTTGAACCCCTTTATATAGTGATACCATCACCTAAGAACATTCTAGAGGTGGAATCTTCTAGAAGTAGAACCTTCTAAGAAGTCCTCTTACATTTATTATATCTAATTACCCATTTATTATATCTAACTACCATAGTGGGCCTTATTTAATAATATAGTGTACCTATCCCACCTTGCATTGAATGACCTCCACTATTATCACTATGGGCCCTTTGGGCCCCCCCACTACCTCTCTAGTTACCTTACATTCCATCCCCCTTATGAAAGCGTTGTCCTCAACGCTTGATGTACAACCATATACCAGGGTCCCATGGATAATTGTGGACCATAATGCTGAAGAAGACTCAATAACCAAGGTCCCATGTAGAAAGGAAATCCACCATGCTGAAGTAGTCTAACCACCATTGTAAGCCTGGGTCCCATGTCCAAGTGCTCATGTGAACTCCCCGTGGAAGATTTTGGAACCCAATAACCAACTCCAAATGATGCTCCAAAGACTGACACCTATCATGTGGATCGAAATAAGAAGATCCATCCACATAGTGGAAAAGGGTTGTAGCAGAATATGGAAGGAATAATACCAATGTAGAATATGCAGACTGAGCACTGGTAACTAGCTCCTGATGTGAGACATTGATGTTCCCTAAAGAAGGTGGAGTAGAGTCATCAAATAAAATATGGAAGTGGTTGTCATCCTAGAAATAAAAACTATCCATATACCAATCATCACAATCGTCCTCAAAATCATACCAAACATATATTTCTTGATTATATTCATCTTTGATGTCTGCCATAAGAAATCTCTCATGCATGCTATCCAATGAACTACAAAAACTATTATTGAGGCCATCTGCAAGGTCATGAAATTTGTCATGCAATGTGTCATACAATTGAGATTTGAATGCTTCAAGAATTTATTTGAGGTTTTGATAAGAAATATCCATTTGAGCACCCTATGAACCCTTTTGTCCTGCATCCATCACGAAAAAACCCAAAAAAATAGAACAATAAGTTACAACAGAAAATCGCGGTTTTTTTCGAAAAAACCCTAAAAAACTATTGAATTTAAAATGCTCATAATTTCACTTCCCGGACTCCATTTCGGCTGATATTTTTTTTGAAATTGGGTGAAATTGTGAGAGGAACTCAGATATGTAATTTATTTGATAAAATTTAGCTTCCATATGCTACATAAATAAAAACAAATAGCGTCGCCATCCGTAGAAAAAACCCTGAAAATTTGTAGATTTTAAAACTTCAATATCTTGACTTTTCGGACTTCGTTTCAGATGATTTTGTTTTTCAACTTGGGTGTTTTTCTGAGAGGAACTCATATATACAACCTGTTTCTACAATTGTTTCACAAAAATATACTGAAAAGTTCTGGAATGTCGCGACCCTCTTTTTTCTTCTCCGAAATTTTTTTTGCAAAAATAAAAAATATTTGCCCACAATGTGTGCCAACGAAAGTGCTTTGATACCACTTGTTAAGAACCCAATACTGAATACAAAAGCACCACAATAGATATACAAGAAAAATATGCAAAATATCCTTTATTACCATCAAACCCTTGAGGTAGGGCAACACCATACAATGGATCCTATTATGGAAGGGATCCTCTCCTGTTCACTTGCCTCTTCGAGGGGGCATTCTCCTATTGAGCTACTGCTGCAAATACAATACTTCTCTTCATGTCTCATTGCATTGCTTGAACCCCTTTATATAGTGCTACCATCACCTGAGAACATTCTAGAGGAGGAATCTTCTAAAAGTAGAACCTTCTAAGAAGTCCTCTTACATTTATTATATCTAACTATCATAGTGGACCTTATTTAATAATATAGTGGACCTAGTCCACCTTACATTGAATGACCTCCACTATTATCACTATGGGCCCTCTGGGCCTCCCCACTACCTCTCTAGCTACCTTACATTTAGGCCCACTTTTGTAATATATAAATAGATATATAGGCGATGTAAGTAGGTATATATGTGTGGTGAAGAAGATTGGCCAAGAGCATAGTGCTAGAATTGATCTATGTGATTGACTTGCAGAGCTGAGTGCAAGTGTTGTAAGTCCTGAGTGCACAGATTGTAAGGAGGCTCTGTGCTAGATCTACTCGGGGAAGGAGGATCTGGCAAGGTACGCGCAGATCTTCTATCCTATGCGGAGTAGGGTTTTGATGGATTTTTACTGTAACCTGATTGACTAAAACTAATAAAGAAGAAGAATTAGTGGACGTAGCCCCAGGGTGGGAGTGAACCATGTAAATACTGTGTGTTATGCTTTTTTCTTATTCTTAGATGTTTTGATTTCTAAGTGCTTAGATGAGATTAGATAGATCTATTCATGCTTTGTGCTTCTGAGATGTGAATGAATGTTAGATCTGATATGTATGAAGATGCTTAGTGCCGATCTACTAGATCTGATCTATTTTACTGTTGATAAGTGTTGAAATACCTTAGATCTAAGTGAATAATGTGGTGTTATGTTCCTTCTACGAAGTATAATAAGTAAGGTATACTGAGGAGTGACTGATGCTAAGTGCGATGTAAGTAATCTAATTAGAGACATGTGTCCCAGCTAAGGTTCTAGACACCTGAGTCTTGCAACCACCCCTGGCTCTACCTCGGGTGAGACTTCATCTACTTCACAGGTGTTTTCGAAAGGGCCATAGTTAGGGTTTTGTTGGTGCACTGTTATAGTGTTGAACCCTGGGTCTGCCCCTGTGCCAACAAATGGTTCCGTTGTCGGGACCTGAAACTTTGATTGTTGGGAACTAAGAAAGAAACACTTTGTGCAAAGACTCACTCTAGAAACCGTGAAAGCTCTATGCGTAGATCTTTTCCCTAGTGCACATTATTATAGTGGTCTATAAACTCTGTGTTGAAAGGAAGAAGTATGATATGAAAGAAATAACGTCAGATCTGAAGAAAAGAAGCAAGATATGAACTCTTTGTGCTCTAAGAAAAGTAAAAGTGGAAGTTCTTGAAGAAAAGAGGTCAAATCTGCAGGAAAAAGGTAAGATCTGTAAGCTTTGTGCTCTGATAAAGGTAAGAACAATTAAAATTTTTTAGATCTAGAAACTTTGTTCTTTGTACAAGTAAGATAAGTGAATTTTTTTTGTTTCTAGAATATGGATCTAGGTATGTTTGATAAATTTTGTCCTAGCTTAAAAACTAGGGAATTATTAGATGAAAGAAAGTTTGATATGAATAGATTTGATAAGAATAATGATAGATATGTTATACCTATGCATAGAAGGAATGTTTGGACTAACAAATGGATGTAGGATCCTAGAAAGAATTTTTTGCAGGCTAGCTACCATGATCCTGGTGTGTAGTACAAAAGAGGCTGGGGATCATTTAAAAGAAAGAGAGGATTAACCCTATGTTATAGTTGTAGAAAACCAGGACATTTAGCTAAGGAGTGCCCTGGTGGAAGATCGATTTGTCTCTGTTGCAAGGCTTTGGACCATGAAGTAATAGATTTCCCTAGAATGTTTGCTAAGCTTGAAAGAATGAATCTGAATGAAGGAAACCCTAAGGCAGATCTAGAAATAGTAGAACCCCAGAAAGAATCAGAGAAGATGTTACTGTAGATTAAAGACACCTTGAATGACCATCGACATGTTAGGTTATCAAATATATTTAAGGAAAAATAATTCATTGAGGTAAGAATAGGAGACTTCAACATTGACTATGTTTTGGATGAGGAAACGCAGGTGAATATTATGACAAAAAGAACCTGAGAAGCTATAGGAAGACCTGATATGATCCCTTCACTAGGAGGAATAGGGTTATTCAGAGGAAATCTGGTGAACCTATGTGGAAGGCTCACTTAGATATCTATGAATGCTAATGGAACTTCGACAGAGGAAGATTTTGAGATTATCAAATTTATTGAGGACAATACCTCGTTTACTATGTTACTTGGAAGACCTTGGATTGAAAGAGATCAAACCAGGAAGAAGGAAGACGAAAAGGTTTTAGAACAACAGAGACAAGAGTTAAATAATTTCATGATCAGAAGGATCGCGCAGTTGATTGAGGAACATGAGAACGAATCAAATATATTCGACGCTAGGAGCCCATATGTCAGTTGCAAGAGCATTAGAGGACTCACAGAAGATCGGAGCACCTGTCTTAGATATAGATGAAGTAGTAACCCTGAGTCGTGGCAGAGAAACTTAGCAACACAAAGTGACTAGGCCCAAGGAAAATAGGAATCAGAATGGAAAAAGACAGACCGAGTTGAATATTACTGGGAACAAAGCTAGAAAGTTAAGTAAGAAGAGGGCGAAGATTGAAAAGTTACAGAAGATTCCAGATGGAACATTGCAGAAAGAAACTTTGCAAAATTTGAGCTTCGCCGAGATATCATAACAATGACATGGGTCACTTCACCATGGTGAAGTGATATAGCCATTGGTTGAATCTCTCCATCCAGTCCGAGCCTTGGATGACCCTGAACACCCTCCATAGGTTTCGGCCCTTAATGAAGTTCAACGAGGACCGCCACTTCATCTATATAATAGTGCGTGGTGATGATCATAAGCAACAGTTACAGTATTATTACAAGTTGACTGAGGAAGACATCGAAGAAATCACCAAGGACTACTCGAAAAACCTTCTCATTCCATTAAACCCCACGGACCTGTCTAATATTGATAGCCCAGATGCTGCGCAGCATACACCTAGACCTAACAATATGAAGAAGCCCAAAGAGATCCACAATGTAGACAACATATATGTAAATACTACATCCATTACACGAGAGAAAGGAGGTAATGGCGAAGACTTAGAAGAATTCGAGAAGAGGCCAGGAGATGAAGAGGACTCGTCAAAGAAAGGGAAGGGTTCACCTCCCAAACCTTCCTCCCAGAAGAAATCGAAAGCAACCGTAACTAAGATGCAGACCACGCTCACTCCAGCTGACTTTAGTTTCCTCATCGTAGCTATGAATGAAGATATAGAAGAGATAGAAGACAAAAAGATAGCTAAACAAGAGGCAATGTATGACAGAATTGAGATCGATCTCCAAGGAGTGCAACAGGCACTTCAGTCTAGCCGTGCAGTCTCCACTACACCCCTTCCAGAAGGAACAATAGAAGAGGGAAATGAACCAGATCAACTCTGCAAGATTGCTGACACAGTCGAAGTACGCCTTCAGAAAGCACAGGAAGAAATAGCGCAAGCTACCTAGGCCTTAAACCAATCCCAGGAGGAAATCATCGAGCAACGACGAGCTATGCAACAAGAGAAGGACACTCTCCAAGAGAAATTTGAAGAAGACTCAGAAAAGATCCAAAAAGAGAAAGAGAACCTGCTTACGAAGCAGATAGGGATTGAAGAAGCAATAAACATAGAATTTCACTCTGTGACTAGCTTAGAGAAGAAGGTCAAAGAACCCTTAGAACGCCAAGTGATGAAGCTTGTTGAAGTTATTCAACAACTTCAACAAAGAGTTGTAGAATTAGAGATTTAGACCATACCAAGTACCCCGCAAGAAAAGAGTGACCAACAAGAAATGACTGCCTGGAGAAAAGTAGAAAGGATTAAAGCACTCATTGAGGAATTCAAACAATTAAGTAGAAGAAGTAGGCAGATACATGAGAACCTAACTGAGAACCTAGAATTGCATAAATTGGAGTCGCAGCTCCAGGAGGTGAAGTACCAAGCCAAGAAGCTACAGGTGCAGCTGAAGGCCCTATCACACGTAGAGAAAATGAAGTGATCCCACGAGCAGCTCCTCGCACAGTAGCAGATCCATATGATCCAGAGCAAGGTCATGGAAGTAACTCAAAAACTTCAACCTTTGGAGGATAAGACATGTCAGCTATTTATAAAGATTGAGAGCCAAGGAAAAGAGTTATAACAGGTCGTGAATACAACAAAACAATGCCTAGAGGGACCAATCAGTAACACACTCATCTAGGATTTCACCGAGAAGGAAGTAGTAGCAATGCAACAAGTTGAAGCAGCTCGAGCCAAGCTCGAGGTGTTTGAAGTAGAATTGGTTAGACCTGAGTGACTTGGGACGAGTCACAGGTGAGTGTTGGGGGCCTGTTGGCCCTTGCCCAAGTTTTGGGAGATACTTGGTCATATTTGACCATTTTTGGGACTTTGACACCCTATTGAAGGAAGCGCGCAAGACGAAGAAGAGATCACGGGATCTCGGCCCACTTTGGATACTTTTTTGGGTTTTTGGGATAATGTAACAGGAAAGGGATGTCAACCCGTGGGTTTACCCACATTTAAGCCCACTTTTGTAATATATAAATAGATATCTAGGCGATGTAAGTAAGTATATATGTGTGGTGAAGAAGATTGGCCAAGAGCTTAGTGCTAGAATTGATCTATGTGATTGAATTGCAAAGATGAGTGCAAGTGTTGTAAGTGCTAAGTTCACAGATTGTAAGGAGGCTCTGTGCTAGATCTACTCAGGGAAGGAGGATCTGGCGAGGTACACACAAATCTCCTGTCCTATGCAGAGTAGGGTTTTGATGGCTTTGTGCTGTAACCTGATTGACTGAAGCTAATAAAGAAGAAGAGTTGGTGGACGTAGCCCCAGGGTGGGGGTGAACCACATAAATACTGTGTGATATGCTTTGTGCTTATTCTTAGATGTTTTGTATTGATAAGTGCTTAGATGAGATTAGATAGATCTATTCATTCTTCATGCTTCTGATATGAGAATGAATGTTAGATCTTATATGTATGAATATGCTTAGTGCCGATCTACTGGATATAATCTGTTTTACTATTGATAAGTGTTGAAATACCTTAGATCTAAGTGAATACTGCAGTGCTTAGTGCCTTCTACGAAGTATAATAAGTAATGTATACTAAGGAATGACTAATGCTAAGTGCATTGTAAGTAATCTAATCATAGACCTGTGTCCTAGCTAAGGTTGTAGACACCTGAGTCTTGCAACCACCCCTGCCTCTACCTGAGGTGAGACTTCATCTGCTTCGCAGGTGTTGTCGAAAGGGCCAGTAGTTAGATTTTTGTTGGTGCATTGTTGTAGCGTTGAACCCTGGGTCTGCCCCTGTGCCAACAACGAGTAGTGTTGATCTTATGTTGTAAGTGACTTTTGTAATATCAATATAAGGAAGTACTTTGTTCGTCCCACCAAACGACGTCTTAAATTTCTATGATCTATTTACATTTCTTATTTATGATGTCTAACCCACTAATCCATATGTAGAATGCATGCTTGTAATTTCTCGTTTATCTTTTAGTGAATGCAGGACAACCTTGGGAGGAGACTTGCAGACAGGAAACAATCAAGCCCAAAGGGATCGACATTGAATGCGGAGTTTAAGGTATGTCTACCAGATTCCTAGATCTTGTCTTTTATGTATGATTGTGGGGTAATGTTGGGATAGTTAATAACTAGTAGGAGAATTTAGATGGTTATCTCTGCCTACATTTTAGAACCATGGTGTAGTCCGTAGAGGGGTTTTCCCACTATATCAGAATTGGTGACTGTACTGGGGAAGCCTCTAGGGTATTTGGGGATTTTTGTTTTCTTTTTGGGTGCTTTGAATCAGTTTATTTATTGTTTTTTGAGTTTCTGTGAGCTTATGTGTCTTTGAGGGATGTTGGTCTTCCATACCAGTACTCCCTGCCTATGTTGGACTGCTGTTTTTTTCATTTTTTTTAGAAGTTACAGAGGTATATGCGGCCTGTAGTGGGCCTGCACATGTGTATATGTGCCCTGTCTTTGGACAACCTGCATACATACGCTGGCTGCTGAAGTGACAGTAGCGTGCCTGTGTCGAGAAGATCTTTTGCAAAGAAGAGGCATCCATCCTCTTCCCTGTCAGAAGTCATACTTCTCAGGGGTCTTCTTGATCTAGCCTTGGTCTCTGTGATCACAGTCTATAGCCTAGGTTTGACCTTAGCATAGCTTTCTTTTCATTAAAATGTTTCTCGTGTTTTCTTTAATAGGGTTTTTGGACAAGTTGGTGAGTTTGTTTGGATCTGCTTGTTTGGTATGGTTAGTGACTCCCTGTGAGCTACGATTAGGCTTGAATTCATTTCTTGGTCTTGACTTGTCGTTATTTTTCCCTTTTTTTCTTTAAAAGAAAAGAAAAGGATTTATTTTCAAATTTCTTGTTTTGAAGCATAAAAGAAATAAAAAAAAAACTTTCAATTTTTTGTTTGGTAAAGTAGTTTAGGTTAGTTGCTTCATTTACCAATGAAAAAGAAAAGTTTCTTAAGTTCTTTACTTGAATGCTTAGGATATTAAGTAGCTCGTGGTCAAGCGAAATCCTGTTTTGAGTTTTTCTTTTCAAATATCTAAGGAAAATAGTTACGAAAAGTTTGGTGAAAGAGTTTAAATTAGCAAATCTTTATTTTTGAAGAAGAAGTACTTTTGTTTCTAGTATCATTTTATGATCTTCTCTTTCATCTCTTAAAAACATCATTGGTTTCAATTTATTTCCTTTTGACTTAAGACATCCACTAAAATTAACGCTTAATTAAAAATCATTAGACTTTTTGTTTGTAAGGTCCATCAATTTAGTCTAGGCTAGAGCCTTGATTTAGGATTGGAGAGGAAACTCTTCAAGGCTACAAAAAAAAACATAAGAGTCTGTGCTAGGGAGTGCTTAAAAGTCCAGTAAATGTGAAATTTATCTGGGACCCCCCTCTAACCCAGGGGCTAAACACAAGGTCGTGTGCGGAAAGGTGGTGGATATAACCCCTTCAAAACTGGACCAAGTGCAGTGGGGAATGCATATAGAGGGCTTATCTTGGGATTCTGTTGATCACATTTTCCACGGAGCTTCATGGGTCTCGAATCTATTCGAGGTCCTTAGTCATCTTCTAGAACAATTTCTTTCGATACCCTTGATAGGTTTCAGGCTTGATACCTTGCTCATTGCGGTCCACCTGACTTTCGACTGTACCCTCTTGGTGACTGTTCGCGTGCTGGAAACCTAGTTGCCTTTATCTTAGTGACTTACACAGGTGACTGCGAGTGTATACTATGGTACCTAGGGCAGACATCGGGCCACACTTTGTACAATATACCCGGAGGGTGCTTTCGTATTCGAGTTGCACTTTCACCGGTAAGTTGCTCTAGTGTTGGCTGGTGTAACTGTTCTTCAAACTAGCTAGTGATCTGCTTGTCTTATCTCATAGGAGATTTTTCTAGCGTGTGTTGTTTCTATAATAGAAATCCCTAGTGTGTCATTGATATTCTCACACAATGGAGGATCAGGAGCTTCGCCATTCGTGAAGGCTTCTTGGCCTACCGCCGGTTCATCTAGAGCCACCCCCGCCACTGCTAAGGAGAAAACTCGACTAGCAAGGGTCTTTTGAGGTGAACAAGTCACAAGAAACTGTACCTAACCCATCTCAAAGAGGAGAACACTCGATTTCAGAGGAACCTTCCATTTCTGACCTCAGAGTGAAAGTTCTCGGTCTGTATAACCCTCTGATTACTGAACTGTCAGTGCCCATCATCATACAGGTTAAACCTTACAAGCATTAGGTAGTGTCACAAGCAACGATGGAAACAAATGCTGAAACTTCTTCAGGGAATCCTCATATTTCCTCCACGATTGTCACTACAGGGGGCATTTCGCCTCCTAACCAACTGTCGTTGGTCTGGGCCACCATGGTATTGACTACCTCTACCTAGCGCAATGGTCTGATTTCATCTATGGCGGCGATCACTTCTCATTTCACCCAGAGTGCGACAGGCCCTCCGTTTTCATACAGGATGCATAGCTTTGATACGAACTATGTCCTTTCCTACTCCACTATATAGACTTTAGGTCTAGGGGCAGGGAGCTCGAACACTCCTCTGCAAGGATGCATGGGGGTCACTTCGGCCCCCTATAAATCCTTCCCTTACGGAGGGGGTCATATACCTCCTTCCTCCCCTTCGCTCGGCAGTGCTCACCAGCATTCCGCCAGGATGAACGCAAACTATAGTTCGTTTGGAGAAGGTAGTCAAGGACTTTCTTCTTATAGCATGATGGATGGTTCGACATTGTTCTCTTTGTTTGACGTGTTTGGTAACAACAATTTCTCATCAGCGGTCGTCTCGACCGAGGGCAATCCTGGTTATCGACAACAAAATCCTGTATAGGGTACTATTCCTGCACAGGGGGAAAACTTAGGAATTCCTTCCTCACAAGGACCTTGGAATCCATGGCAGGGATTAGTCCCCTTGTCAGGTATGTCAACCGGGGGAAACCCCTTCCATAGCCAATGGAACCTCAGGCAAGGCTCAACACCTATGCCCGCCGGATCGGCAGGGGGAAACCCTTCCCAAAATCCTTGGAATGTGACACAAGCTTAGCCTTGTACGTCCTATTACAAGAGTCAGCCGATGAAATCTCAAAAAACACAGAATTCATATGTTGGTCATGACCATGGTTTTTACCAGAACCTTGAACAACAACCTAACTTTTCCTGGAAACCTGGTACCAGACAAAATCTAGGGTCCTTTTTCCCTGGTTACAACCAACAACCCAAACTTTCATTTCTGGCAACCTTGCATTTGCCAGACTTGTCAAGATTATTAAACAACCCTATCTGTCACGATCCACATTGGCCTCCTATGCTGACCAAGTTTCCTTCAGACATTCCAAAGTTCGAAGCTAAGCCTAATGAAGATCCAAGCGATCATGTGACTACCTTCCATCTTTGGTGGTCGTCCAACTCATTGAGAGATGACTCTGTACAGTTGTGTTTGTTTCAACACACTCTCATCGGGGGTGCTACAAAATGGTACATTGAGATCGATCACTTGATATACTCTTCCTTTAGCGAATTGGCTATGGCTTTCTTAAATCATTTTCAATTACCTGTGAGATACCACACCAAGACCGGATTGCTGGCCAATTTTGAGAAGACAAAGGTGGACCATATCTCCAATCACATCTGAGAATGGAGACACCAGAATAGTTTGATAAAAGTATCAGTCCCACTAGCATTCCTGCTTGAGTGGTTCCTTAAGTCTTTGGTACCTCATCTATCCAAAGACGTCGCAACGTCGGGGGTCTTTTCAGAACAAGACATGATCATGAGATCTCAACATCTACAGATGATTTACTCTCATTCTGGTTTACTTTATGAAATTTTTCCTGATGCACCACGGTCAATACTTGACAAGACCAGACATAGATCTGGACCACATGTCGATGGTATTGTTGGTTCGACACAAATGAAGTCCACTGATCAATTGTCAAATCAATTGCAGCAATTATCGATATAGTAGACAGTGGCCAGCTAGACCATTGGTTCAGCTGATCCCCCTAGCCAGAAGTCGAATGTACATAGTGTGCAATCGATGAACCCGAAGGCCTCACAAAAACCGGACGGAAAGAAAAAATAGAGAAAGAAGGGTAAGGGGGATAAGAAACCTACCAATAACGCTGACGAGGGCAACACATAAAAGAAGAAGTCGAAGTATCCCTATAATATTTGCAAGGAAGACCATCCACTCACCAGTTCCCTCAGCTTGAGGAGGCCCAGAAGTTATTGGCACAACAACAACCTGTCATGTTAACAAACCCATTTCCACATGGGCAAAATTTAGCTCAAGCCTCTTTGAGTGAGGATGGGGGCATTCAGGGACCCCCTCCATCTATGAGTAATCCATCATCTGTGAATGTGTATATGATGAAAGGTGTTGCCTATATATAAACTAGATCACATGACTACAGAATGCCAAATACCACTGAGAAGGGTAAAGAAGCCAAAAACCCACCTCTTCCTCTCGAGATTGAGAAGACGTTGGGTGAAACAATGACATGCATCCCAAAAGATGTGTTCAAGAAAGCTTCCCACAATCCAAATGGAAGGGCCGCCCAGAACTACTCTGTGGTGGAGGATTTGTCTCAAACCCCTTATGCAATGCCCGCTTTGGAGGTCCTCCAGAGCTGCCCTTCCCAGAGAAAGGCTTTGTTAAATGCCTTAGGATCTCCTGAGACTTGTAAACTGGGAACGATCATGCTTGATATGACCGACTTAAAACTTTGGTTCCCCTACCACGTGGCATTTTAGATAGTAGTGGCTTATACCATGAAAAATTTTACTTAGAACATTTTTCGCACGGTGGTGTCTGAGGGTGCCTCGACATGCGTGATGTCATTGGCATGTTGGAAGGCCATTGGCCAACCCGTTTTGTCTCTGTCACCTACTCTTCTTACCGCTTTCGACGATCATTCGTTCCAACCATGTGGAATCATCCCCTCTTTCCCAGTGTAGTTATGGGGAATACCATGTGCATCGAGGTTGAAGTGGTCAATGCGTCTCTCGACTACAATCTCTTGTTAGGAAGGAGTTTGACCTATGTTATGCAAGCAGTGGTCACGACCATTTTTCGGGTCTTGTGTTTCCACACGAGGGTCAGATCATGTCCATCGATCAATTGTCTTTCTCCCATCCCGACTCTTCACCAGGGGCATCCACGGTCCCGATGATTGATAACCCTCAACCCGACATTGTCAACATAGGGGTTGGTTTGTGCTCACCTTTTATGGATACTTTCCATTACCCACCTTCGACCGACAATTTCAAATACATATCGGTGTCTCCCGACCAGTCTAGGGTTCAAATTTTCCAAGTCTCATCGTTTCGTACGACTTACTTTGAAGATCAGTGGACTCTTCCTTCCCCATCAGCCACGATGGAAGGGATAGGGCACCATGGCATGGCCATGCCTTTGTCCGCAACAGAGGTTACGTACTCTATAGTTCAACAAGATTCCGTCAACCTCGATCCGACTCCCACATAGGAGTTAGATCCAATTCTCGAGCCTATTTGGGCTCAAGGTTCCCTCGCCGATACTTATTCTTTAGACTTAGTCTTTCCCTCTGATGAGGAAATTATTTAGGCAATGACTAGTCCGGAAAGACCCTAGGATGATCTTCATCACAGATCTTATTTCCTCCCAGAGTTAAGAAGAATTGAAGTGGGTGAATTTACTTTGACTATGACTGGAGATAGGTCTTGTCCTATCAATCCTTTGGCTACACACATATTTTACGTTGAAGGAAATATGGCAACCATCACTGAAATGATACCTATTGATATCTCCAGAAACCTTGGCATCGTGGAGAATGTCTTCGTCGTAGCAGAATGCTCCCACGAGGAGATTCAAATATACACGGATTTATTTAAAGAGTTCTATGACGTGTTTTCCTGGTCTTACGAGGAAATGCCAAGCATAGATCCAAGAATCATTGAATATGAGATCACGACACATCCTGATGCTAAGCTGGTTTGGAAAAAGATTTGTCTAGTCAATCCTAAGAAAACAACAACTATTAAGGATGAAGTAGAGAAAATGCTCAAATCTGGTTTCATCTACCCCGTCCAATTGACTCAATGGGTGTCAAATCCTATTCTGGTCGACAAAAAATAGGGTACAATTCGCATATGTATGGACTTCCGTGACTTGAACAAGGCTTGTCCAAAGGATAACTTCCCCACACCATTTATTGACCAGATAGTTGATGAATGCGTAGGTTGCGAGGTTTTTTCTTTCATGGATGGTTTTTTGGGATATAATTAGATACAAATCAAACCCAAAGACCAACACAAAACCGCTTTCATCTGCCCATGGGGTACATTCGCTTATCGGAAGATGCCTTTTGGTCTAAAAAATGCTGGAGCTACTTTTCAGTGGGCCATGTCTTTTTCTTTTCACGATCTCAAACACATAGTCGAGGCTTATCTTGATTATTTAACATCACAATCTCATAAGAGATCTGATCATCCCACAAACCTCTTACTTATCTTTGAGTGATGTCGCTACAACCAGATCCTCTTGAATCCAAACAAGTGCATTTTTTGCGTCACATCGGGTCGTCTTCTAGGTTTCATAGTTTCGAAAACAAGGATCATGATCGATCCTCTCAAGGTTGAGGCAATAGTTCAGTTGCCTCCCCCGTGCACAATCCTTCAGCTTCAGAGTTTACAGGGAAAAGAGAACTTTTTACGGTGTTTCATCGCAAACTATGCCGATATCACAAAGGGTTTTATGAGATTACTAAAGAAGGGCGTTCCTTTTTATTGGGATGAAGTCGCTCAATGCTCTTTCAAAGAATTGAAACATTCCCTCACGTCTACCCCTCTGCTTCGGCCACCCAATTATAATAAAGATTTCTTATTGTACTTGAACACTATGGAGTCGACCATCGGTATGGTCTTGGTTCAGGAGGATGATTTTCTCTCAGAATATGTGATTTATTACCTAAGCCAAGCCCTGGTTGGACTAGAACTCAATTATTCCCACATCGAAAAACTTGCGTTGGTAGCGGTTCATGCTGTCCAACGGTTTCGTCATTATATTTTGTTTCACAAGACCACCATCATTGCCATTGTGAATCCATTTCAATACATGTTGACACGACGTGTAATCGATGGCAAGATCAGTAGATGGATAGTTATCCTCCACGAATTTGACTTAGATTTTGTTTTGGAAAAATAAAAAAAGTCACTGGTCTTTGCGGAACTCATATCGGAACTTCCGGTCGAGTCAGGTGATGTTATGCCCGAAGAGTCGCCTATTAAAGGAGACATGTTTTTTATCACGTCTTTGAATCCCTAGTATGTAGATATACTTATCTATCTCCATAATTTGAAGTTCGCCGCCTCTTCTTTTCGTGATGAGCGTCTCTGTATATGCCATTAGGCCAAGAATTATCTCATACTTGAGGACACTCTGTATCGTCGAGGTGTAGATTGTATCCTTCGTCAGTTCCTCACTCATGAAGAAGCAGAAGTAATGATTAATGATTGACACACTAGAGCATGTGGCAGTCATCTGTCTAGGTTGGCAACAACCCAAAAGATTCTACAAGCTGGTTACTTTTGGCCGACATTAATCAAAGATTGTGTTGAATCTGTCAAGAAGTTCCACCCATGTCAGATATTCTATCGAAAGATGAGGGCACACCCTGCTCCCATGTTTCCCATCATCACAGTTGGTCCCTTCACCAAGTGGGGGATTGATTTCACTACATGCAACGCTCCTTCACCAAGGGGGCACTGTTATATCATCATAGCAGTAGAATACTTCACGAAGTGGGTCAAGGATATGCCAACGTTTAAATATGATGGCGAGACTGCAACTCTCTTTTTTTTTAACCAGATAATAGCTAGGTTCGGCATTGCTAGAGAGATTGTCACTGACCATGGCAGTCACTTTCAGAACAAAATGATGATCGAGTTAATTTCAAAGCTTCAGTTGAGACAAGAACATTCATCACCCTACTACCCACAAGTGAATGGTCAGGTGGAAGTTGTGAATAAGTATCTCAAGACTATTTTGCAGCGAACGATCAATTCGGCCAAGTCAAATTGGCATTTGATGTTGTACTCGGCATTATGGTCCTACCGAACGTCTGTTAAGACTATAACTGATTTCTCACCTTTTCAACTCATTTACGGATTTGAAGCAGTTTTTCCAATAGAGTGTCAGATCCCATCTCTAAAGTTGGCAGTACAGTTATTGCCAGACACTTCACCACTTGAAGAGCATTTATTATATCTTGAGTAGCTCGATGAGTAGTGTCGAGATGAAACTTTGGCTAACGAGGCTCACAAACAATGAGTCAAGTGTCAGTATGATCAGTCCGTTCGGCCTTGGATTTTCTCTAAAGGCGACCTTGTCCTAGTCTATGACCAAGATAAGGATCCCCTGGGGGCAGGCAAGTTCAAACCCATGTAGTTCAGACCTTTCATCATGAAGGAGGTTCTTAAGAAAGGCTCTTATCGTCTGGTTGACTTTGAGGGAAATTCTTTGGCAGAGCCTAGAAATGGGATTTACCTCAAGAAGTATTACTCATAGGTGGGTCGCCTCGGGTGACTTCTTGTAACATATGTATAGTTCTTGTACATTGTTCTTTTAGGTTTTGTCTTTTGGTTTTATGGACGTGTCATTTTTTATGGCATCTTTTTCACTATGGCATATGTCAAGTGAATCAAAGGTGTTTGTCGGGTTTGTAGATGGTGCTAGTCAACACACTCGGAGGCTTGCTTCCACAAATTGGGTGATTTTCACACCTCAAGGCCAGTTTCTATCTTCAAGAGGTATCTGTCTAGGTGATGCCACAAACAATGTCACTGAATACAACGCAGTCTTAGAGTTACTTCATGACTCTTTGTCACATGGTATCTCTCACCTCTGGGTCTACTTAGACGCTCAGCTGGTTGTGTCACAGTTAAATAAGGTTTACCGCGTTCACAATACGACTCTACACCGACGGTTCCTTAGGGTACGTCTCTTAGAACGAATATTTCATTACATTATGTATATCCATGTTCCTAGGAGATTGAACCAAGTTACTAATACTCTAGATAATCATATATTAGATTGACATATTGCACACATGTATGAAAAAGCACACACATGCACATATAAATACATTTGTAAAATAGATGTAATATATAAGACAAAAAAGACATAAAAATACATACATATATATATATATATATATATATATATATATATATATATATATATCAAAAATATCAGAGTACATGGGTGGGCACAAGTGCCTCAAAAATATGTCCAGTAAGAGTCATGAGGCTTATGCCCTCAAAAATATACAAAAGGTACCCTTGACACTTAAGAAGTCTAGCCTAGATAAGGGCGGGGCCTATTGGCCCTACCATAGTGAACAACAACGTTGGCTAATCGTCGAAAGAGCTGGACCCAAGTCCGTGGTACCCCAACAATGTGAGTCTGCATCGAAGGTGGGAGATCCTCGATCTCCGCCACAGGGACTATATGAGCAAGTGCAGTAAGGTTCCGCTCTACTTGCCTCAATACTCTCTTAGCCTCTCTGATTGGAGGTCCCCCTGTTGTTGTTGGTCCACCGACTGCGGTTGGTCCCACCTCTGGTCAAGGATTCCACCTGGTCCTCTTGAAATCTACTGGTCATACTGCTCCCACATCTACACATAACAGACACATATTTTCCAGATAACTTTGAAAAAACAAGCATATAGCTCCCCTCGCTCTACTCCGGGAGGTACGCCCATGTCTGGGTCCCTAGAGAATTCAATCCCGACATAGGGGTAGTCCTCTATCGTCAGAATCTATCAATACCACCAGTCAAAAAACGTGTCATCGAAGGCCTCAATAATCCTCCCTCCCCCCTATCGTGGAAACAACATCGCCCATCTGTTTAATACTGGAGAAAAGGCTATGTGCCCTCGTATTGTCTCCCTCGAACTAAGACTAGGCACCCTCTCGAAGAAGAAAGAGCAAAGAATAGTCCCAAACCCAAATTTTTTGTGTCTCCACATACAACACTTTGTCAACTTCCTTTTCATGCAGTCTAGTAAAGTAGTACTCTAGTCAAAAATTTGTGCATTTAAGCACTGAACTGCACAATTCATGTGCACCCGGGAAGGCTGATGTAGAGCTGGAGATCTAGTGATCTTCCCAATGAGAAAAACTATCACTTTCATTGATAGGTTCAAAATCTTGTTTATCGACACCTGAGTGCCCACTTTGTCTGTGCCTGTGTTGCAATGGAGTCCAATCAACTCCGCTATGTTGTGAGGCCCGGAGGGAAAAGTGCGAAAGTTGATTGATTCCCCTCTCCTTGAGAGGCCAGTCAGAAAGTCGATATCTTCATTCATTGGAGTCAACGACTATCCCTCAAGCATGAATGCCTTTGCATCTGGGTGCCAGTAATCTATCAAGGAATTCAATAGCCTAGGTTTTGCCTGCATGAATGAAGACTGAAAGAACTTCAATAAGCCACATTGAGCTAAGGCGACGTTAGAATCAGGGTCCTCTTCGACCAAAAAATAAATATCCTCATGCTCCCTCTCTCTCCAATGAACATAAATCCTGCAATTGACAATTTCAGGAGGGATTAGCTCTTGCATTTTTAATTTTTCACAAGATTGGAGGGTATACGTGAGCTGTAATATACACAGTCACATATGCCCGCGTGAAATTTTTTCTCTGCACGTGGGAATACACTGTCTATCATAGGAAAACCCATGTATACGTAGGGCTGACCTTTTTAAAGGTCAGCTCCCCCCAAAAAGCCAAAAAGAAAAGAACAAATGACTAATTAAAATGTAATAGGGGTTAATATGTACTTACTTGGTGCAAGCATAAATTCATTTCGTCCACTGAAGCTCACAGAATTAACTCTTTTGAAAAAGGGGTGTTTTTTGACTTTTGGTCAATTCTCAATTCGTAATAGTGATAATGAGCTTCCAAGCTTCTATTTATAGACTTTTTTGGCCCTTTTGGTCATTTTTTTGAACCTTTTTGTCATTTTTTCTATCATAAAAATCATTTAGTATGGTTCATGCGTTTCTTATGGAATGTGATGATGAGCATTACTTTGGGTATTGGGAAACTTTTTGAAGAGTTGCGTCTTTTTAAAGGTCTTTTGGTAAAAATTCATTTTTCAACTTGTTGCATCTAAGTTAGGATACCACCTCCACTTTCTGTGTCTTGTTGTCTTTTTCTCTTTGCCATAGGATCGACCCCACTGAATTGTGACACATAACCATTATTGCTTCTCTAGAAGTGTCATGATTTAGTGGTAGAGCCTATCCCTTCATGGATTCCCTAGGTATATCCTGGTTGCATATTGGTGTCCATGCTGTCGTTAATGACTATAGGCTTAGGAGTCCTTGTTAGTATTATCCTGATTACGAGTTTTGAGCCTCATTTGCATGATTCATTATCACTCTTGACCTCACCCTCGGGACTCCCAAATAATGATGGGTCTTCTTTTAAGCCCTTTTCAGACCCTCTAAACATTAAAAGATTGTCGAGCGATCTTGTTGCCCTTCACGCTCGCTAAACTGAAATTCGAAGGCATGTCTATCCGGTGGTAGTTTACCCCTTTTTCGATCTGGATGGTCAACTATACAAACAAAGGTATACTCTAGGAGCCTTGGTTCTCTAGAAGAGTATTCTCAGGTATAATTTTACCCCTTTTTCGGTCCTGAGAGACTAAAATTACGAAAAAGGAACCCCCACAGAGTCCATAGTTAAGCTCTTTTCAGACTCCCTAAAATTGAAAAGATGGCCAAGTGACCTTGTTTCTTCACACTCGTTATATTGGTCCAAAAGAACATCCCTTACGGAGTCCATAGTTAAGCTCTTTTCAGACTTCTTAAAAATGAAAATATTGTCGAGTGATCTTGTCTTTTTCACACTCATTAAAATGATTTTGAATAGACGTCTTTTCGGTGCTAGTTTACCCCTTTTTCGAACTGACTATACTACCTTCGAAAAAGGTATCCCAATGGAGTCTCCTTTTACGCTTTTTCAGACTCTCCAAAAATGAAAAAACGTCGATCTTACCTTCTCTGGGATCATTAAAATTACATAGAAGGACATTATCATTATGTCTTATTAACTGCATTTGCATCCCTGCATCTTTGGCCTAATACTGACTCCATGTTTCTTTCAAATGAACCATCCAAAGAATGCCTTATAACACAAGCCTTGTAGCAGTTTGCCTTTGCGTCTTGACACCTTGACCTCTAGAGGAATTTTCTCGAGTGTCCTTTTCCTGCATATGTCTCCTTGCTCTGAGCATCAACGTGTTCCTTGCACTTGGAACTAGTATATCTGCGACACTCGTTCCTCCTTTGTAACATATCATTCTTTTTTTCCTTTTTTCAAGCTTCCCATATTATGGAAAAAGACAAAAAAAATCAAATATACCCCAAAAAGAGGAAGGGAAAAGTGTTTGCTTTATGTTATCAACACAATGAGTCACCCTTGGACAAAGCATATCCTTTCGTTTATTCATCAAACCTTAGGATTCAATATGACCTTAGGAAGTTGTTATCGCTACATAGAGTTGTGTCCTCCTCCGTTTGGTTATCCTTCCAGACATCTGGAGAGTTCGCGCTGCCTCCTGCATAGTGAATTTGTGTCAATGCAACGCTGCCTGAGTCTCATCTTTTTTCGTGCTTTCGTCGAAGGGAAGTTTTACTAAACTTGAGTCAGCCCTTCTATAGTTTGTCTTTTTTCCTCATGCTCGGCCACCCCGAAAGACCAATCAAGTCCTTGTTCGAAATCAATGAAGTTATCTGCACTTATCACCAAAATCCTCTTGTTTGTTCCCGAAAAGTCGTCGAAGACCTCTGTGTTAGTCAACTGAGAGGGGGGGGGGTGAATCAGTTGTTACCGTGCTTAAACAATTATGCTTCTTTTAAGATTTTTGCTGAGACACTAAATGATGATCATAATAATGCAGGGGAATAAACAATGACATATTCAGCATCAGT
>ML836925.1:29473-75829 GCA_009831015.1 Picea engelmannii | reverse complement strand
CAACTTCATATGTATCAATGAGTACTTGCAATAAGCCTCACACAACAAAAAATATTCAATGTGTTCAAGTGTGTTTAAATGAGAGAGCCTTGCCTCTTACTTATACTTTCATGTAGCATCCCACTTTCCTTATTTTAGGTAGCTCTCCATTAACTTTATTATTTAAATAATTTCTTTTGAAAACACTTTGACTTTTTGGGGCTTCTAGATGACTCATGAGGGTCCTCCAACTTCACATGGCCATAACTCTGTAACCGTGAGGAGTTATGTGACGTTCCACATACCACCGGAAATGGCATGACAAGAACTATCCATATAGGATAGTTTCACTGACAAATTCACTGACCCTCATCTCATTATTCCATAATTAATCATGGATTTTCTAACCATACTTCTAGGATGACTCAAAAAGCATCTTCCCGTGAGGGATTTCACTGTAAGGGGACCACTTTGGAGTTCATACATTTGTACTTCTTGTCAACTATGACAAGAAAATAATGATTCATATTTACATCAAAAAAACTTGGGTCCATTACCCAAACCTTTGTGCTACCGAAATTTCTTCAAGGGTTGACATCAATGACAACCAACCTTAATCAACAATATCCCCCTTTGGCATTGATGGAAACACTCTAATGCAATACTAAAATCATGTCAAGCAATATTGAATTCATATCACTCGTGCTCCCCCTAGAACCATGCCTTTGTCCTCTGCATCTCTGTGACCATTGCTTCCCCTGGAATCATGCCTCTTTCCTCTACATCTGATAAATATCTCCCCCTTTGTCATCAATGGAAAAGGTATCTTTACATCCGGGGATGCTCCCCGTAACTGAATTGTCCTCTTTATGGTGCTTCCTCTTGTACATCTAAGACATATAAGATAAGCATTCAAAAGAATTCATTTTGGAGTAGAAATAAATCCGAGTGTCTGGAAAAGATACTCAAAGGCTTCCCATGGAAGTGGTTTTGTAAATATGTCTTCCACTTGTTCTTTTGTGCCCACATACTCAACTCTGATGTTCTTTTCTGCAACCTGATCCCGTAGAAAGTGATACTTGATAGGAATGTTCTTCATCTTGGAGTGCATCACCAGTTTCTTTGAGATATTGATGGCACTTGTATTATCACAATATATTGGAATGGGCTCATCATACTCAACCTGTATATCTGTCAGAGTTTGTTTCATCCAAAGAACCTATGTACAACATGATGTTGTTGCAATATACTATGCCTCGGTTGTAGATAAAGATATTGATGATTGTTTCTTGCTTAGCCATGATACTAAACACTCACCCAAGTAGAACGTTTCTCCACTAGTGCTTCCTCGATCATCAATACAACCTACCCAATCTGCATCTATGTAGGAAATAAGTTATAGATACTTTCATTTTGGATACCATAATCCAAACTCTTTTGTTCTTTTGAGATATTTGAAATTCATCTTCACTGCTAATACATGTGATTCCTTTGGTGTTGTTTGAAATCGTGCCACCTGTCCAACTTCCTGCATTACATCTGGTCTAGATGTTGTCACATATAGTAGGATACCAATCATTGACCTGTATTGCCTCTGAATAGTAGAATTTGAATCATCATCTTTTCTCAACTTGCAACTGGTTTCCATGGGAGTGATAACTAGTTTGCAATATTCCATTCCAAACCTCTTTAGTATTTCTCTGATATACTTGATTTTAGAAATAAAAATTCCTTGGTTTCTTTGACATATCTAAAGTCCTAGAAAGAAGTATAGTTCTCCAAGTAATGACATTTCAAATTCATTATGCATATCCTTTGCAAATTTTTGTCTTAACCTATCATCATCACTACCAAAAATAATATCATCAACATAAACTTCAATTAATAAAATACTATCTTGACTTACCTTAATGTAGAGGTTTTTGTCTGCACTTCCTTTTCTAAACCTTGCCTATTGTAGATATTTATCCAATCTAGAGTACCATTCTCTAGGAGCATGTTTTAGACCATACAAGGCATTCTTTAATTTACACACATAATCTGCATTCTTTGACAACTGAAATCCTTTTGGTTGTTCAATGTAGACTTATTCTTCAAGTTCTCCATTTATAAAAGGTGATTTTATGTCCATCTGATACACTTTAATATTTTTGGGGCATGCATAAGCTAAAAGCAATCGAATTGCTTCCATTCTAGCAACTAGGGAAAATGTCTCTTCAAATTTGATTCCTTCAACCTATGCATATCCTTTACATACCAATCTAGCTTTGTTCCTTGTAATGTGTCCATATTCATTCAATTTATTCCTATATACCCACTTTGTGTTGATCACATTCTTATCCTTTGGTCTTGGAACCAATTCCCAAGTGTCATTTTTCTCTATTTGATCCAATTCTTCATCCATAGCCTTATTCAAAAATTAATCCTTGTTGGCCTCTTCAAAACGGGTTGGTTCAATCGTAGATGTGAGTGATAGGTGTGTTTGTTCTCGTGAGCGAATTCTTCTTCTAGTCTCAACTTCTGCATCTTTGTTTCCGATAATCTGATCTGAAGGATGATTCTTATATACTCGTTTGCTAGGTGTCTTTGGAGGCACTTGTTGAACTTGCTCTTATGCTTCTATCGGATCCTCTTCATATTCCCCTTCTTTTTCATCTTATGTTTCTTCTTCATAAATTTATTCCATTGATTCAGTTTCTTCTTCCTTTAATTCTTGTCTACATGTTTCATCAATTGTTACGTTGATGTTTTCCACAACTTTGTTCAATCTTAGGTTGTAACACTTGTATTATTTCCTTGTACTTGAGTAACCAACAAGTAATCCTTTGTCCATACAAGAGTCAAACTTTCCCATTCTACCATCTTCTCTTTTGATGTAGCATTTGCTTCCAAAAACTTTAAAGTGCTTCACATTTGTTGGTCTTCCTTTCCATAGCTCGTAGGGAGTTTTGTCAATGTTTTTTCTGAAAATTACTCTATTTTGAATGTGAATTGTTGTATGCACTGCATGTGTCCAAAATATATTTGTCAATTTGGAATCTATTGGCACAGGGGAAAACCCAGGGTTCAACGCTTCAACAACGCACCAACAAAACCATAACTACCGGCCCTTTTGGAAACACTTGTAAAGAAGATGAAGTCTCATCCAAAGTAGAGGTAGGGGTGGTTGCATGACTTAGATGTCTGCAACCTAGCTAGAACACAGATCTTTGATTACAATACCTTAATAGATCATTTAGCAATTATCATTCCTTAGTATCTAGCCTTTGTTTACAGCGCAAATAAACCCTAATTATAGAGAAATGCAGTATTCAACAAGATCCAACACATTCAAGCACTAAGCACATAAAAATAGACCATATCTGGTACTCATTCACATCACCAAGCATGAAGCTATCATGTCAAATACAACTAAATATACATTATTGTACTAAGCATAAATCATATGAGCAATAAAAAAACCATAATGCACAAAGAAACCATAACACAGGATATACGTGGTTCACCCCCATCCTGGGGATATGTCCACCAACTCCTCTTCTCTATATTGCCTTCTATCAATCATTTACATGCATAGAGCCACAGGATCCTACTCCACATAGGACATGAGATCTACATGCACTCCGCTAGATCCTTCTTCCTCAAGCTAGGTTACAACACAAATCCCTCTTACAATCTACACAAGCTTCTTACATCCACTTGCACTTATCTCTGCCAGTGTCCAACACAGCATGCAAAAAGCATTTATCACTTGCACTTAGCACAACATCACACATATTCACATATTGTATCCTCCTACATTTCCTAGACATCTATTTATACATTACAAAAGGGCCTAGACATGGGTAAACCCATGGGTCGACATCCCCATACCCATTACTTCAGACCAAAACCCAAAAATCCCTAAAAGGGGGCCAAGATACCGTGATCTCTGCTTCAACTTGTGCTCCACCTTCGAAATCTTGTCGAAGTCCAAAAAAGGGGTCAAAGGTGACCAAGGATCTTCAAAATTTGGTCAAGTGCCAACAGGCCCCCAACACTCACCTGTGACTCATCCCGAGTCACTCTAATATGGGTAGATCTGCCTCAAAAGCCTCAATCCTGGCTCGAGATGCTTCAACCTGCCGCTTCGCCAGGGCCTCCTGCTCAGTGAATTCCTGAATAACTGCCTTGTTCACAGGTTATTCCAAGCGTTGTTCGACTAAAATGACTACTTGTTCTAGCTCTGCTCCTCGACCTTCAATTTCCTCAAACAGTTGGCAAGCTTCATCCTGGACTGGTTGGAGCCTCTGAGTGACTCCCATGACTTTTCTTTGTATGGTATGGACCTGCTGCTAAGTAGTGCACTGTTCCTGGGACCTTTTCATCCTCTCAACTGCTGACAGAAGTTTCAACTACGCATGTACTGTCGCTACTTGTTGCTTTGCCTCCTAGAGATGTGACTCCAATGTCTTCAGTTCAGGGTCCTCAGTAAGTCACTCATAAGTCTATGCACTTCTACTACTAAGTTGTTTACATTCCAAATCTATTGCTCTGATCCTCTCAATTGTGCTTTGTGCAGTGGCTTCTCTTTGGTCTTGCACGTCCTGCGGAGTACTTGGTACTTTTTGTAGCTCTAGATATGCTATTCTCTATTGAAGTTGTTGGATGGATTCAGCAAGCTTCATTGCTTGGTGCTACACTGGGTCTTCCTCATTTTTCTCTAAGCCTATCACAAAGTGAAGTTATTTACTGGCTGCTTCTTTTACTCCAACCTGCTTTGCGAGCGGTTGTTCCTTCTCTTGTTGGATCTGCACTCTCTCCTCTTAGAACTTTATTTGTAGGTCATCCTTTTCTTGTTGCGCAACTCGACATTGATCTATCACTTCCTCTTTTTCTTGCTTAAGGGCCACTATGGCCTGTTCTTTTTCTTCCTGTGCATGATAAAGGTGAGCTTTCATCACATCAGCTATTCTGTGGAGTTGGGTAGGCTCATCTCCCAACTTTGATTCTTCTTATGGTGGGGGTGAAGTGGACACTGTGTGGCTGTAGTGAAGGGCTTGTCATACCCCTCTCAACTCTGCTTCAATCCTTTCGTACATGGTATCTTGCTTGGATTCATTTCTCTGCAAAATATCTTCTGAGGCGTCCAATACAACTCCAATGATGAAGTCGAAGTCATCGAGTGTGAGCACAATCTACAGCTTGGTCTTACTAGATTTTGACTTCTTCCGCGATATGGGTTTCATGGGAGAAGCCTTTCTTTTGTTAGATTTCTATGCGTCATCAGGGGGATTTTGGGTGGTGTTAATTTGCCTTGCTTCTACTTGTCTTCTTCTCCATTGTTCTCTTATTTGTTTACTCCATCATAACCTCCTCCGCTAGGTGATTCTGGAGAAGTCTCTTCTGATGCAATGTTCAGCTTTTGTACTTCTTCTGTCTTCTTCCTTCTGCTAGTTCTGAGTGTATCGTACCCTTCGCGAGTGACCACCAGGATTTTGATTAGTTCAAGGTCAGACAGTTCTTCGAGGTCAACCAGGATAAGGAGCTCTGGAGGCCATTCCTTAGTTATTTCTTCTAGGTCCTCCTCTGTGAGTTTTTAGTAACTTTGTAGTACTTCTTTGTGTTCGTCTCCACGCGTAGTGATATAGATAAAATGTATGTCTGCGTGGAACTTCACAAATGACCTGAACCTGTGCAGGGTGTTCGGTGTCATATGAGGGACAGCCTCAATAACCCTCTTTAACTACAGGTAGTAGGTGTGGAACATCGCATTTGACTGCCATTGTTTTCCCATATCGCTCAAATACTAGAGTGTGGTGAACTTCATGGCTAAGGGTTTAGATGGCTCTATTTCAAGGAAGGTCGCACCTTCCAGTATCTCCCAAGCTATGAATGCGATGAGGATCAGTAGCTAACTAAAGTGGAACTCATAGCCCTGATCCTGAGCTTCGCGACAGTATTGTTCTAACTAGTTCACTAAGTAGCTTACCCAGTTCATTTGTAGCCCCTCCATGCATTTTCCTACGAGGTTAACAACAAACTCCGTGACCTATGTGGGTCTGTTCTTTCTTACTAGCTTACCAGCAATCAAATGGCAAGCAAGGTGCACTGCACCATTCTGTATGGAGGCTACCTTGTAGCCTCACTTCCCCTTCTCCGCATTTTCGTAAGAATCTTTAATCTTCTATGCCAGAGCATGGTATGCATCCTTTCCTGGGTAAAATTCTTGCGGGTCTGGTCCCTGCATTCTCAATCCGATGATTCGATGGATCAGCATCGGATCGAAGGTGATTCATATTTCTAGCCACAAATAATCGCCATGGAAGCTCGACAGCAGGAGCTTAATGCATGCATTAACCTCCTAGTGCCTTCCAAAATGGGGTATCTTCATTATGTTTAGGATGGTGGACTGCACGAGGTCCATAGTCCATGGTTGGGGGATTCTCCTCGACTTCTTCCCCTTCGTTCTAGTCAAATACCTGTGAGGTACGAGCATGCTAAAGTTCTTTCAGTCTCCCAAGTTGCAGTTGTTGATCTTCAGCGCCATAATCTTATCTTGTTGAGACTTTCCTGTGCATATCCCCTTCGGGAGGTACACAATAATCAGGGTGTAGTCTAAGTCCCTGGGGACACTATCATGATTCACCGTGCCATCCAAAGGCGAGATGTAGTCGAGCAAGATGGATGGGATTAAATTCACGTTTTCCAATCCATCTCGATGCTTGGTTCTTTTCTCGGCTGTAGCTTGGGATGGTCTGGATCAGCGAGCAGTCGACGGGGAGGCTTGCACTCCTCTCATCGATGAAGCTTGAATTCTGATGGACATCACCTTCTCAGCCATAAGTTCAAATATAACTTCTTCAACAAAATTTTCTACGACGTTAAGTTCGTCTGACATGCACACTCGATATCAAAAAAATCAGGTTGATTAACAAATGCACAATGCAATGGAATAGGTGGCGAAGTCTTAGTAAACACAGTGTGGCAATAATGAGTTCTCTTGGATACAATTCTCAAAAGTGTTCTTGACGCAACAGTCAATGGAAAAAGTAGACAACAATGTAACGAATCCCTCCAACAGACAAGAAGCCTTCATCAATGTAGTTTTTTCCATTACGGCGACCGTCTGATGGAGAGATTTCTGATCATAACTGTTGTTTTAACCATTCGAATGAAAATATAATGGTTATATTTCTCCACCATGGCACGGTGCCAATCTGAGTTGCTCTGATATTCCGATGAAGTTCAAATTTTGGAGACCTTCCTTCTGTGAAGTCTTCTCTGGAACTTCCTGTAACTTCTCTAACTTTGCTTTCTTCTTGTTGAGCTTTCTAGCCTTCTTCCATGTGATCTTTGTCTCAGTATTCCTCTTTCCATTATGATTCTTATCTCCTCTTGGCATAGTAACTTCACAATGTTGGTGGTCTTTCCTAAGGTTCAAGGGAAATACTTCTTCTCTTTCTTGGGTAGGTGCTCTACTCTCCTGTACAGACAGGTGTTTCAAGTCTTCTTGTGTTCTTTCAACTTTGACATCCATATTTCTGAGCCTTAGTAGCTTCGAATGGTTTTCTTGTTCTTTCAGTAAGTGTGTTATTCTCTTAACCATGAAGTCTCTTAGGTCTTTCTTTTTCTTTTCTAGAGCTTCCTCTTCTTTTCTTCGGGTCTGATCTTTCTCAATCCAAGTTTTTCCTAGTAACATAGAAAATGGGGCATTGTTCTCAATAAATTTAAAAACCTCAAATTCTTCCTTTGTCGAAGTTCCATGAGCAGTCATAGATGTCTGGGTAAGTCTTCCACATAGGGTTATCAACTTTCCTCTAAATAATCCTATCCCTCCCAATGAAGGAATCATAGCAGGCTTTCCCAAAATTTTCCAAGTTCTTTCTGTCATGATATTCACTTGTGTTTCCTCATCCAGAACACAGTCTATGTTGAAGTCTCCTATTCTTGTTTCTATGCAATCGTTTTCTTTGAAGATCTCTGATAAGTTGATATCTCTATGGTCATTCAGGGTTTCTTTCATTTGTAGTAATACAGTCTTTGATTCTTTCTGGGGTTCTTCCATGGTCTCAGTTTCTTGGTCTTCCTCGGGGTTTTCTTGTCTCATATTCATTCTTTCAACCTTAGCAATCATTCTATGGAAATCAATAAATTCATGGTCCATAGATTTACAACAAAGACAACTAGGTTTTCTACCAGGGCATTCCTTATCAAGATGTCCTGGTCTTCTGCAATTGTAACAAAGAGTTAATCTTGTCTTTCTCTTAAATGATCCACATCCTTTCTTGAACTAAGCACTAGGATCATGGTGGCTAACCTGTAGAAAATTCTTCCTAGGATCCTACATCCAATTGTTAGTCCAAAAATCCTTTCTATGCATAGGAATAACATATCTTTCACAGTTTCTATCAGGTCTACTCATATCAAATCTTCTTTCTTCTAATTGTGCCCTATTTTTCAAACTAGGACAAAATTTATTAAACATGCCTAGATCCATACTTTCGAAAAAAAAAATTCCACTTATCTTTCCTTTAACAGAGCACAAAGCTTTCAGATCTTATCTCTTCAATCAAATATTTTCACTGTTCTTACCTTTATCAGAGCACAAAGCTTTCAAATCTTACCTCTTTTCTTCATATCTGCCTCCTTTCTTAGTACATATATTTGCAAGTCAAGTAGAGTACTACGTACTAGGGCAATATATCTATGCACAGAGCTTCCTGTTTTCCTCAGTTCCCAGCAATCACAGTTTCATGTCCTGGAAACAGAACCATTTGTTGGCATAGGGGAAAACCCGGGGTTCAACGCTTCAACAACGCACCAACAAAACCCTAACTACCGGCCCTTTCAACAACACCTGTGAAGAAGATGAAGTCTCACCAGAGGTAGAGGTAGGGGTGGTTGCAGGACTCGGATGTTTGCAACCTAGCTGGGACATAGATCTATGATTACAATACCTTAATAGAGCATTTAGCAGTTATCATTCCTTAGTATCTGGCCTTTGTTTACAACGCAGATAAACCCTAATTACATAGCAGTGCAATATTCAACAATATCCAACACATTCAAGCACTAAGCACATCAAAATAGACCAGATCTGGTACTTATTCACATCACCAAGCACTAAGCTATCATATCAGATACAACTAAACATGCATTATTGTATTAAGTATAAATCATATGAGCAATAAAACAACCATAATGCACAAAGAAACCATAACACATGATATACGTGGTTCACCCCCAGCCTGGGGCTACGCCCACCAAATCTTCTTCTCTTTATTGCCTTCTGTCAATCATCTACATGCACAGAGCCACATGATCCTACTCTACATAGGACAAGAGATCTGTGTACACTCCGCTAGATCCTCCTTCCTTGAGCTAGGTTACAACACAAAGGCCTTTTACAATCTACACAAGCTTCTTATATCCACTTGCACTTATCCCTGCCAGTGTCCAACACAGCATGCACAAAGAATTTATCATTTTCACTTAGCACAACATCACACATATGCACATATTTTCTCCTCTTACATTGCCTAGACATCTATTTATACATTACAAAAGGGCCTAGACATGGGTAAACCCATGGGTCGACACCTCCATACCTGTTATATAAGCCCAAAACCCAAAAATCCATAAAAGGGGGCCGAGATCTCGCGATCTCCACTTCGACTTGTGCTCCGCCTTAGACAGCCTATCGAAGTCCCAAAAAGGGGTCAAAAGTGACCAAGGATCTTCAAAACTTGGTCAAGGGCCAACATAATCCATTAGCATTGTTTGAGCCATTTCCTATACTGTCTTGTTCTTTCTTTCAACAAATCCATTCTATTGAGTTGTCCTAGCAATGGAGAATTTACTTTTTATTCCATGACTACTACAGTAGCCCATAAATTCCTTTGAAGTGAACTCTCATCCATTATCAGATCTCAAGCATTTGATTTTTGAATCCATTTCATTTTAAACCATTTCCTTATAGATCTTGAAGTTTTCAAAAGCTTCTGACTTATTCTTGAGAAAGAAAACTGTAGTCATTCTTGTATAATCATCAACTAATAACATAAAGTATTTCTCACCTTTTAAACCCTTTGTTTTATTTGGTCCAACTAGATCGGTATGAAAAAATTCCATTGGTCTTGTCGTTGAATATTCATTTAATTTGAACCCGGTCTTTGTTTGCTTTCCTTGTTGACAATGCTTACATAAAGTGTTGGTTGGTTTCATGATCTGGGGAATTTCTCTGACTGCTTCTCTTTTGTTGACTTCGACAAGGTTATCAAAATGTATTTGACCCATTCTTCTATTCCATAGCCAACTTTCATCTCCATTTCATAGACAACACTTTTCATTTCCAATTTCACTTAACACGTATATGTTGCTTGAATTTCTCACAGTTGTAGCAATCAATTTTCATGAACCTTCTTTTCTTATCTCATGCTTTTTTTAATCAAGTGTAACTTTATGACCTTGGTCACACATTTGACTCACACTTAGAAGATTATGTTTCATATCTTCTACTAGTAGAACATTTTTTGCCTTTGTATTCTTGTTCCCAATTATGATTGTGCATTTTCCAATGATTTTAGTTGAATCATCATTTCCGAAGGAGACTGATCCATCTCTTTCCTTTCTTAATGTAAGAAACATGTCTCTATCACCTATCATGTGTTTTGAACAGCCACTGTCAACATACCAACCATGTTTCTTATGTTCATCTTGTAGAGCAAGTGTGCATTCTTCATTGTTGTATTGATTCAGATTTCCTATCCATGTCCTTTTCTGATGTTCCTGTCTGTGATTGTTGTTGTTCTGTTGTGGTTATCTAGGAGGGATTTTCATTCTGCAATCTTTGGCCATGTGTCCAAAGTTGTGTGTCCAAAGTTGTTACACTTGTAGAATTCCACTTCAGTGCTCAATGATTCAAACCCGTTGAAACTTCTTCTATGTTGTTCAGTAGACCTTCTTGGATAACCCTTTTGTGTATGACTTTCAAAGTTGTTTATGTTCATGTTGTTAGCTTTGCAATTTACAGCTTTATGTCCAAAATTATTACATGCATAACATAAACAAAAAAATATAGTTTGATACCTAGGAGTTGAAGATACTCTAAAAGGAGGTGCTTGTATGAATCCTTCTTCTTCCTAAGACCTATCTATTTCTTTCGATCGTTGATTCTGAAAACTGAATCTTCTCGATGGAGGAGTGTCCCTGTAATTTTCTTTGTAGACCTTCCTATCCCCTTTGAATTTTTCTGCATAGATTTTTGGATATTTTTCTTGTTCTGTTGTTTTGGAGCTTGATCCATTTTCTGTTTGATTGTATCCAAGTCCAGACTTGTTATGATTATGCCTTTGACTATAGATAATTTCATTCAAAACTTTTGAGTTGTTCTGCATATTTTTCTCTTGAATATCCTTTATTAATGTGACAATTTCTTATTCCAATTTTTTGATGATCATGTCTCTTCCTTCTAGTTGTTCTTTGAGTGCTTCTTCAATTATTTTATCTTTTTTAATTTGAACCTTCAAATTTTTTATCATTTGTTCTAATTATTGAGTGTCTTCTTTCTTGTCTAGTTCTGCTTGTAGCTTCTAATTTTTCCTCTTTTCTCTTCTGATAACTTCTATGGCACTCATCAATTACTCTCAGTTGTCAACTTTTGCCTCTTCAATTTATTCTTCGGCTTCTTCATATTCTACATCAGAGTCTTCTTTATCAGATTCTTCTTCTACCATGAATAGAACTCTTTATGTCTCACTGTCACTGACTTCATCTTCATCTGATGATGAGATGTCTTCTTTGGTGCATAATCTTTTCTTGAAAACTTGCTTTGTAGTTCTTTTGTCTTTATATGTTTGTTCACCTTCATCATTTATCTTTTTCTTATGAGGACATTTGTTAGCAAAATGACCAATACCATCACAATTAAAACAAATTAAAAGAATCTTACCTCTATACTTACCGTCGGTTCTCTTGTTCAATCTTCTGACAAAGTTGGCCACTTCTTCATCATCTTTTGAGATGTCACTATTGCTGTTATGTTCTTTTTATTGTTTCTTTCCATTTTTCTTTGATCTTTTGGATGCTTTGAAGGCTGCTTATTTTACATATGGATTTTCTTATTCAATTCTCATTTCATATGTTGTGAATATTCCATGTAGTTCATCCATCCTTATTGAGTTTAGATATGCTCTTTATTCTAGTGCTGATATCTTAGGGTCAATTCACATAGGAAGAGATCTTAGTACATTTTGAACAATTACCGATTCTTTGATTTCTTCTCCCAATCCCATGATTGCATTTATTGTTTCATCAACTCATAAGAAGTAAGTTGCAATATTCTCATCTTCCTTCACCTTTATTTGTTCGAACTGACCTCTGTAAGTTTGAAGCTTTGCTACTTTGACTTTTGAATCTCCTTAATAAATATTTCGAAGTTTGTCCCAAATCTCTTTAGTGGATTACAATGTGAAACTTTGGTGAATGCCATTTCACCAAGACCATTCAGAAGTGCATTTGTGGCTTTGGAATTATTCTGACCAAATTTCATTGCTTTGTCATTTGTTGGCGGAACTACTGGTACTGTGTATCCATCTACAATTGATTGCCAAATTTCAAATCCTTGTGCCTGTATATATGTCTTCATCCTTATGCTCCAAAATACATACTTTTGTCCATCAAACTGTGGTATTCCATTTGTTTACAAGTTGTTTCTCTCCATGATCTACCTTTCAGTGGTTAAACTGATTTCTGAAGGAACCTGCTCAGATGCCAATTGTTGGATTACTGAGAGGGGGGGTGAATCAGTGATAGATAAATCTAATCTTTTTTAACCATATAATCCAAGTGAAATATCAATGTAGCATTATCATCCAATAACTGTAGAGTAAATAAGCAATGAACAAATGAACAATCATACACATACACAGTACACTAGTTTTTTATGTGGAAACCCAAAGTGGGAGAAAACCACGAAATTCTTTTTCTTATATGTCTTGAAGAATTACATTCATTGGAAGCACCAACTTCCTTTTTTTTCTTGCTGCAACTAGAAGGAGGCTCCAACCCCCTTTTTTCTCAAGCTACAACCTAAGGGAAGCTCCAACTCTCCAATTCTCTAGCTACAACCCCCTATGTTCTCCAGCTACAATCGGAAGGTGGATACAACCACCTGTCCTTGCCCCGTCCAACCTCCCTGATGTAGAAGTAGAATGATGAAACCATTGTCACACTATCACTGTGATATATACCACTATACAATTGTATCAACCTGTACCATTGACCTGGATCCAACCTATACAACTTCCCTGTAATCAATCTATACCTGAAATGAACATGTATCAACAAAAATACAATAGGTAAGTGACCTTTTGAACCAATTGATAGATCTGGTGTATCTAATAACTGTAGACTTTCCTGGGAGCTTGATCTCAGAATATATAACCTTTGCATATTCATCTTCTCAAGTTTCCATAGCTTTATTAACATGTACGCACCCTAATACACTGTCAACCTATGTACGCCTCAGTATGTCCACACCCTAATACACTGTCAGCCCATGTATGCCTCAGAAAATAGGGTTTTTTTTTGTATTCGTTGTAATTTCGAGAATTTCATCGTCAACCCTTCGTACTACCTCAGACTTTCGCAACTTCAGATGTATCAATGAGTACTTTCAATAAGCCTCACACAACAAAAGATATCCAATGTGTTCAAGTGTGTTTAAATGAGAGAGCCTTGCCTCTTATTTATACTTTCATGTAGCATCCCAATTTCCTTATTTTAGGGAGTTCTCCATTAACTTTATAATTTAAATAATTTATTTGCAAACACTTTGACTTTTAGGGGCTTATAGATGACTCATGAGGGTCCTCCAACTTCACATGGCCATAACTCTCTAACTGTGAGGAGTTATGTGACATTCCACATACCACCGGAAATGGCATGACAAGCACTATCCATATATGATAGTTTCACTGACAAATTCACTGACCTTCATCTCATTATTCC
This sequence comes from Picea engelmannii, assembly GCA_009831015.1. Taxonomy (NCBI): domain Eukaryota; kingdom Viridiplantae; phylum Streptophyta; class Pinopsida; order Pinales; family Pinaceae; genus Picea; species Picea engelmannii. The sequence goes on along the minus strand of ML836925.1, from coordinate 61,858 downwards.
ACAATTAAGCATGGTTTCTCTAACCATACTTCGAGGATGACTCAAAAATTGTCTTCCCTTGAGGGATTTCACCATAAGGGGACCACTTTGGAGTTCATCCATTTGTATTTCTTATCAACTATGACAAGAAAATAATGAGTAATCTTTACATCAAACAAACTTGGGTCCATTACCCAAACCGTTGTGCTACTGGACTTTCTTCAAGGGTTGACATAAATGACAAACAACCTTAATCAACAATCAGTCTCTCTAATAGGAAACTCATATTTAAATTCTTGATTGTTATTACCACGTCTATCTTTGATATTGAACAAAGTATCAATCTCCAAACTAGTAGTAGTGGACCTAGTATATTCAAATTTTGTATCAAAATTTTTGAATCCCCATAAATTATAAGGCATATCTTGTTCAACTTTGACCTCAAACTCATTTTTTACCAAAGTTTCCATACTATCAATAATTTCAGAAAGAATTTCTCCAACAATCTAATTTTCTATTGGAGAATTTATTTATTTACTTGTTTATCCAGTTCTAGATGTAGAAGGAATATTAAGAACATAAGGAAGATTATGAAGAGATATTATGTATTGATCTCACTTTCCCTGCATATATATTTATTAGAAAGAGTAAAAAATACCTTGAATTGGAAATATAATTGGATATCAGCTTCCAATCCTATAATTTAGAAATGGATATTAATGGCCCAAAAAGAAAGAACACTCTGAAAATTCAGCATCTTCCCTGATAATGGTGCCAAAAAGTAACAACTTCTAGCAATACTTGGGATTAATGAGCCCAAGAAACACTTTATATTTAGTTTAATTATTGACCAATGGACATAGACTTTCAAAAGAGCCTACACTATATGTGCATTTAACAAAGACTTTAGCCTTAGGTTTGTTATTGTTGAATGGATTGTTTTGGGGGTTCTTTTCATTATTCAAACTTACTTATTCCTATATGTGTTCCTATTCTATTGCAATGTAAATAAGGTTAAATATTTCCCTTGTAGCACCTTGCTATAGATTGAGTGGAAAAAAAATTGAAATGCAAGAGATAAATCGAAATAGGTATCACTCCATTGATAAAAGAACTTACAAGTTTTTTTTATCTAAGCACTTGATGGGAAATGAATCTTGTAGAAAGGAAACCTACTTTATCACACTTGAAAAATTGAAATTGCATAAATAAACCAATCTAATCAATCACACATGAAGAATTGAAATTTCCTAAACAAATGAATTTCCAAATGACATATTGGTAATAGAGATCCTTTCAACCATGTGATTCTAGAGTGGACCCTTTCTCTTTCAACCTTTCCAAATGATCTCCAAAACTGACTCAGAAAAGAAGATTGGAAAATCCTCATACTAACAAAATTATTATTTTCTAGTATCAAAACAAGTGAACCCGAATGATTCTCATGTCTCTGTTTTTATTCAATTTTTTCAAAGTATGAAAATATTCTTGGAAATTTCCATCTATTTTAGGAAATTAACGAATTAACTAACAAAAACGATTCCCTCTTATTGAAAATATGATTTCCACAAAATGAGGGAATAATGGAGATATTTCATCCTAAAACAATGGTAGTGGCCCAACAATGCCTTTGTGAAAATTCCATGATCCTCGAAAATCATTGTTGGGCTTTAGGATCAGTTGAGACTTGAAGTTCCACTTTTCTATTGCAACTTCTTTGGCAACCAAAAATTCATTAGCATGGTTGAAACTTTATAGAAACTTATCCTCATGCTACTAAGTGACTTAGCTGCACATTATAGGATAGTGGAAAGAAATCAAAGTTTATCAAGCTCTAAGTATGTCCCACAAAGATGAAAAATGTTTCAACTAGTTCTTGTAATCAAAACTACTAAAAATTCTCCCCATGTGAATTCATGAAACATGTTCTTAAACTGATAAAAACTTATCTATAAATCATGAAAACCAAGTGTGAAATTGTTCTCTCCAAAAGGATGAAAAATGCATGAAAGTAGGTAAAGAGGAATAAAATGGTGCTTCATGAGATTAATTAAGGAAATTTATGGAAAAAACAAATGGGAAAAAGTAGGGAATTACCTATTCTATCACCTATAGTTGACTTAACATTGTGCCCTAAAGAATCTAGGGTTTACCCTAGGTACCATCCTTGGAATGAGAGGAAATGTATGTAGGTTTCCCCCTGGATATGTTACTAGGAGTATATGGAGCACACAATGTCTATATCATGAAAAATTAGTCGAGAAAAAATAAATCACTTAAAATGGACCCTGGAAGACAAAGTTATACCAATTTTAAAATCACTTTCAAAAACTAAAATGTCAATGAAGGGACGCCAACCAAGGTGACACGCAGTAATGCATGAGTGTGACAAGTGGAAATATTATTGTTCTATCATTTTACTTTCATTAATGGGGGGTATTTCTACCCCATCCTCTTCTCTTGCTCCATTCCTTCTTCTTTTCCTTTTCCTCTTCCTCTTATTTTTCTCACACCTCCTTCATTTCTCCGTCTTTCTTCATTTCTTCCTCCTTCATTTCTTCATCTTTCTTCATTTCTTCATATTTCTTCATTTCTTCCTCCATTTATTTTGCATTCTTCATTTTTTCATCTTGCTTCATTCCTTTTTTTTTCTCTGTTCTTTTCTTCCTCCTTGTTTTCCTCTATTTTCTTATCCTCCTCCACTTTATTCTTTTATTTTCCTTGCTTCCTCTCTTATTCCTACTTTATTCATTCATCTTTATTCCTTTCTTCTTCCTACAAAATTTCTAATTTCTTTCTTGTTTTCCTCTTCTTTCTTCTTCTTTTTTCTTTTGCTTCCTTATCGAAAATTCTCCTCCTTGGTCATCTCCTTCTTGTAATTCTTCTTATGCATTCCTTTATTTCTATCTTTTGAACTCATGATTTGAAGTGCTTTTGTTTGTATCTCATTTTCTCTTTCTATTATTATGGTTTCTTCTTCTTTGTCTTCCTTCCTTGTCATTTCTTGGCCCTTCTATTGTAGGTTGGTTGTCCTTGTTTGTTCTTCCCTATCCTTTTCCCTATTCTTGTTTCCTTTTTAAGTTGTTTTATTTTAGGGTGTTTTGTTGCTATCGTGTCTCCTTCTTTTGGCACTCGATATTATTGATTTGGCCACAATTTCTTAGTTAGTATTCAAACTAGTTTTTTTCTCAATTTGAGGGTCCTTATCTTGGTTTGGATTTCTTTCTTTCTTTCCTTTTTGTTCTTTTTCTTCATGTCCTAATTTAGGATATAGTGGGTGTCTATTCCCTCATATTATTGAATATCTTGCTTATTTTTCTTCCTACAATATCTCTTCCACTACTATATTTTGATGTTTCTTTTTGTCTTCTACTAGACCAGTTTTTTATAGTAGTATTGGGTCCAAATTGGTCCCTTCTTATTTTTATATCCTTGCATTTTTTCTACTTCTTTTTGGCCTTGATTCCTTATTTATTTATTCTTTTTCTACCTCCTTGAATTTTTTCTAACTCCTTGTTCTTGGTTCGGCTCTAGATGTAGCTTCCTTTTTTATTAGGTCAACCTTCACCTATACCCTATCTGCCTTTTCTTTCTCTAACATTGGTAGTCGTTCTTGATTGGCTATGTCCCTAAGTGTTTCCCTATTTTTATCCCTTTACAACTTAATTACTTTCATTTTTGGGATATCTATGTTAATACCTCAATATATCCATTCACATCTATGTTGATTACTCCATTCCATTAGTATTCCTCTCCTCCTATTTGTACCACAAGGTTGTTTGGGTTCATCAATGTCATTATCGTTTTTATTTTTTCTTGTTAGGTTGCGATTTTCCTTGATGTATCAAAGTTGTATCCTCCTTCATATTTTCCTTTGATCCCTGTTTATTCTAATGTTTGGAATTCATCATTAAAGAGTTCTAGGATTTTCTTTGCTAATCCTCGGTTTCCCTATAACACCATGTTTTCCCCCAAGACTGTAATCATGTTTAATAATTCGTGTATTGTGATTAATTAAGCTTGTAATTGTGTTTATCATTAATAAAAAAACCAGAGAGGTGACTAACAGGTAAGCCTTGCAGTTTTTCCTTGATACCATGAGTGGCACTGGTGAGGTGGAACTGGGAAGTTTTAATGAAGAAAATAGGAAGCTTTCCCAACAATCCAACCTACACCTACATGACATGAATGCATAACCTATCCAAAGTACCATGTTTAAATTGACCTCAAGGAACCTATTAATGGCACACAAATCGTGGATTGGAGCATTTATAATTGCCTTCATGCCTTCATAATTCATACTTAAAAGAGTGGAGGGTTGGCTACAATGTCATCCAAAAGTACGCAAGGATTTTCCCCTTTGAATCGGGAGGTTAACCTTGGGAGCCTGCTTCTGACAGAAGTCAATTGGGATCATAAGGAATAGGGAGAATGTTCCAATGGAGGAAAAGGAATAAGGAGGAAGATGGAAAAAACAAAACACGCACACACACACACACACACACACACACACACACACACACACACACAAAGATACAATACATACACAGAGACATGCACAGAATATGAAAAAGGACGCACACAGAGAAAAATCACACACATAAATGATTTAGAGAATCACAAAAAGATGGTGATGTGAATGAGAAATATATCTCACACACACAATTCTAAGCAGTAGAGAAAATGTTAGAACTTTTCTTGAGGAAAATAGGAATCTTTCCCAAGATTTGAATGGTCACCATGGAACAAATAAGACCCATATCCAAACTGGAGCAAAAGAGGGTTGCAACTTGGTACTTGCTGGAAAGAAACTGACAGTGGTAAAGGGAGGTCACCAAGGTACTATGTATAAGAGAAGGGACTCCCTTGTGTAGAGGAAATATAGTTGGGAAGGTGCCTAATAAACTCGTGGAGGCCTTTAGCTCAGTGGGAAGAGGGAAAATTTTGTTGTTTTGAATGGAGTGAAGGAGAGTAACCTTCGTGATCCATTCCTTGACTTGACAGTCAACTGAGAGAGTCCCTTGGTGGTATCATGTCCTGGAACGGGGGAGAGAGTCCCTTGGTGGTATTATGTCCTGGAACTGAGAGAGTGCAGCATATCTTATGGTTGGGTGGAAAGGAATTTCCCCTCAGTTAGTTGGTTGGTTGGAAACATCATTGAACATATAAGTTTTTTAACTGAAATGTCTATTGAATGTTTATTAATAGCTATAAATGGTATTGTATTCATGTTAGTGGTTTGAGTATAATGAATAAATGTCAAATTATGAGTTGAATGGAGTGATATAGTATCCCCTTAAAGGATTAATGAATTAACTGCGATAATTTTATAAGGAAGGCCAGTGCATGTTGATTATCCTATGTTTTTCCCTACCCTTTGAAATGGAAAGCTTGTAGAATATAAAATCCTAATTTGGGTGTCTAGGTAGCAATATTCTTGCTTGTTTTAGAGTGGATTGAAATCCCGAAGTATTTGAGTTAAAACCCTTGTGTCTGGAAAGACCGTGGAACTGTTAAGTCCAAGAATAGTAATTTCTTAACCTAGTTGAAAATCCTTGTTTAAGCCTAGAGGAAACAATAGTCATTGATCGAGTGAGGAGACCAGACCCAGATAATTCCTCAAAGATTTGGGACTCGAGGAATTCTTATCAAAAGGTGAAGCCTTTGGGAAAAACCAAAATGCAAAGTCATAGTGAACTTTCGATGGGGAATTTTCAAGATGATGTGAGACATTGATCTATTGGAGGATGGACTGATGAGATCTGGACCATGTATACCTTGAGCACTAATCCGACAAGCCTATCAATAAATTTGAGATGGGAAAGTATGGGAAAAGGAACATGAGGATTTTTCATTGAGAAAATATCGATGTCGAAATGTTGAGGATGAGGAGAACCATAGATATTTATGTGTTGAAGTTGACGTGTTCTAAGTCATTGGATATGGAATGATCCATCACAAATAAAAGAAACCTCATGAATTTATATTGCTAGTTAAATTCCAAATAGATGTGAGATCTAATTGATGTCTAACCATTGGTTGTGAGGGTCTAAGGATCGTTGGATCCAACAGAGTGACTCATCAAGAAGAACTACTAGGGAAGGTATGTGATCACATTGAGCGGACATCTTCCGATATAGAAGTTATGAGTGAGAAGGATTCATTGATATGTGGGTAAGATAGACTGATAAGCTCACAATTGTATATTTTCTTGTAGATATCACCAGTCAAGTGTTTAAGTGGAGAACGAGTGAGGCATTAGACGTCATAAAGTTTGAGGTGTCGAGTAGACTGGGACTGTTTATTTTCTAACCTGAAGACCGTTGGATATGTTGGGGTTGGATTCGTCAGAGAAGTTTGATCAGGAGTGAATGTGGGAGGTGTGACATGTATTCTTGATGGGGACGAAAATAGACTTACCATGAACTATTTATATGGTCAGATAAGGTGAGCCAGAGTCGTCTGATCGAGGATACTTATCCCTGGTCTATGTAGTTGCATTTTTCCAAGGAATTGTTGAGCAAGGAAGGATGATGAGTTTGTGGATTTTTCACAGTTGCACGTGGTACAAAAGATATAGAATAATTACCCGTGTGCACTACGAGGGAAAAAGGTAGAATAATGGTGTAAACCCAAGAACTAAAGCTTAATGGAAGTGGAAATTTGACATCCCACCAGCCTAAGAGGTTTTAGGGGGTTAGATGTGTTACATAGTGGTATCAAAGCCAAGTTTCAAACTCTAGGCTTGGTTGGGTCACCAAAGGCCATATGACTGTATAAAGAAATTTTATATGATAGAAGTATATGCTTTGTTTTTGAATGATTTAACTGTGAGTACTATAGCAATTTTGAGCAGGATTGATAAGTAGGAGTGGAATCCTAGTTTGAAATTTCCAAGTGGGTTGATGTTTGATAATTCCAATAATATTATTTGATAAATTAAAAATTTAATGGCTATAAGCATTTCATTGTTTCAACGTGTAGGACGTACTAAAAGGAAACATAAGTGAATGGTGCAACATAGTATGGAGGACACCTCACACTTTTGAGATGAGAAATCTAATGGAAGGAGGGCCAAAGAAACCCCTCCATATTTAGTATCCACAGTAATAATTTTGAATGCAGATAATGAGAGGCTCGTGAGATCTCAAGCCTAGCGGGTAGAGTTAAACACAATATTACTGCAGAGTATATATGATATTCAAAATCACTTACAACAAGGTCTATCCATTAGTAATGCATAACTACAATAGTAAGATAAATTGAATATCCTTTTGGATGTCCAAAATCATGGACCAACTCATAGTAATGTAGGAATAAGTTCTTCCATGAAAAGGCATCGAGATGATAAGAAAAACAAAGTTAGTGCAGATACTTCCGTAGAGTCATTTAGTGGGAAGACAATTACAGAGGATTTGTCCAGTAGTGGGAAGAAAATTATATTTCTCTAACAGAGCAATTCAAGAAGGAAAATATAGATACATTTGATGGATAAATTGGTAAAGGAGAAGAGGTTGAGTCTTGGATGTTGGAACTAAGGAAGTATTATCAAGTACACAACTACTCAAAAAATACAAAGGCTAAGATAACTAACTTTTTTGGGTATTTATATTCTTTGCAATATTGGTCCCATGTAATGTGCACTGATATGGGAGAAAGGGGAGAGGGTGGGTGGGGTCCCCCTTGTAAGGGGGTTTAGGGTTGGATACCCCAAACTTTGTTTTTTGGTGGTTTTTTGTGTTCATTTTTTGCAGTTTTTCGGCACGTGGTTTTTGACGATGGTTTTCTAATATCAATTAAGGAATTAGGGTTGTTGACTAATACAGTTCAAAGGATTAGGGGTTTGGATTCCATGGGATATTCTATGTATATTTTATTATAAAAAATGAAGATGATGAAGAAAATATTAGAGGTGTCACTCTAAACAAGTTGTTGGTTTTCCCGATTTGGGTTTCCAGGGTAAAATCTATGTGTAATGTGTGTGTGTGTGTGTGTGCCATTGTATCATTTTTGTTTTTATTAAGAATATGTTGTTGTAATTAATTGTAAAAGTTTAAATCTACAATATTCAATTTGAATGGAGGAGATTACATATGGTGGGAGGACCTCAAAGAAGTTAAAGGACTGAAGAAAAGCAAGGTAATCTGGAAATAGTTCGAGAAATATTTCAGGAAAGCATATCTATCAAAAAAGTAATATGATGGTAAGATTAAGGAGTTTCATGAACATAAATTGGGGCAACTTACCATGGATTCTTATTCCAAGAGGTTATTAGAGTTGTTGAGGTATGTTCCTTACCTCAAGGATGAGAAGGAAAGAATACATTTTTTCCTTAGTGGATTACCACAGTTCTATTAGGATTGGATTAAGTTTGATGAGCCTAAGAATTTGGAGGATACCATTAGAAAGGATAAGTGTTGTTATGATCAATCCAATCATAGATAGGATCCTCCTAAGGATTGGAAGAGAAAGGATAAAACTGGATTTCAAAGGAAGGGATTTAATCCATCCCAATATAATAATTCTAAGAAAGGTGCTCAGTTCGTTCATTTGAGCAAAAGTATGCACCAACAGAACTTTCCATCTCATAGTGGAAACATGCCAGTAGAGCAAGTAAGAGCAACAGCAGAGGAAAAAAATAAATGTCCTCTACAGTGTTGGGGTTGTGGAGAGGCACATCTGTTAAGATATTTCCCTCAAAGGAAGCATGAAAACAAAAGAGTTTACCATGTTCAGGAATCTACTACAGTTAATGATGTGGCCATAAGTGTGATGAGAATTCATGCAACTGTTGAGAATCGACAAGAAGACCACCAATATTTTTTGGTGGAGTTGGAAGATATGTTTGCAAAGAAACCTATTTCTATTTTGATTGACCCTAGTTCTAACCTTAGTTATATTTAACCCAAAATTGTTGAAGCATGTGCCTTACAAAGGAAAAAACATGAAAAATTATGGTTGGGTCAGTTAGCCATAGGGACTAAGAGAAAGGTAACATAGGTAATAGAAGCATGCCCATTTGACATGAGTGGACTGCACACACAAGAAACCTTAAACATCCTACCCTTAGGATCATATGATGTGTTTATAGGCATGGACTGGTTAGCCATCCATAAGGTAAGATTGAATTTCTATAACAAGACCCTAGAATGTGAAGATGAAGAAGGAAAAATGAGTGTTCCAAGGCATTCAAAATCTTGTATCAGTAAGGTAGATATCAGCACTGCAACTTAAGAAGTTTAGTCGAAAAGGGTGTCCCTTGTATATAATACAAGTGATCGATGCAACATAAAGTAAAGAGATGAACATTGAGGATCACCTAGAGTTATAGGAGTTTAGATATTTATTCCCAGAGGAGGTACCTAGACTTCCTCCTAAGAGATATCTCGATTTCTCAATAGATCTTGTTCTGGGAGAAATACCAACATCAAAATTACCCTATAGAATGAGTATGTCAAAATTGGTAGAGTTAAAAGTGCAGCTGAAGGAGATGATGTATAAAAGGTATATCAGGTCGAGTGTGTCCCTTTGGGGATAACCCACATTGTTTGTAAATAAAAAGGATGAAAATTTGTGGTTATACATTGATTATTGATATTTGAACAAGATGACCTTCAAGAACAAGTACCCCTTTCTCATGATTGAAGATATTTTTTATCAGGTCAAAGGAGATACAGTCTTCTCTAAGATTGACTTGAGATCAAGATATCACCAAGTCAAGATTAAAGATGAATATATCCAAAAGATATATTTTAGAACATGATGCATACACTATCAATTCGTGGTGTTGCCATTTGGGCTTACCAATGCACCAACCACCTTCTTATGTTCAATAATAGTGTTCTCAACAAGTACTTAGAAATGTTTTTTCTGGTATTTTTTTATGATATTTCAGTATATTAAAAGACCAAGGAAGAGCACAAAGAACATATTAATTTAGTGTTACAGGTGCTAATATATCACCAGATGTATTCCAAATATAGCAAGTGTGACTTCTTCCATAAGGAGATCCAATATTTGGGCCACACAATCTCAACAGAGGGAGTGTTATTATATCCTGATAAGATCAAGGCAATCATGGATTGGCTAGCCCCTTGGAATGTAGTTTAGGTAATATCATTTATGGGATTAGATATATATTATAGAAGGTTTATTAAGGGATTTTCCAAGATCGATCATCCCATTAACTCATTGCAAAGAAGGGGAATAATTTTTCATGACCAGTAGAGTGTGAAGCCAACTTTCAACAGCTGAAGCATCTCTTGACCAATGCCCATATTTTAAATATTCCAGACCTTGAGAAATATTTCTTGGTTTGCATTGATGCTTGCAAGGAAGGACTCGGTGGAGTTATTATACAAGAACTACATGTATTTTTTTATGAATCAAGGAAGTTGAATGAGCATGAGAAACGATATGTCACCCATGATTTAGAACTTGCAGTGATTGTACATTCATTAAAAATGTGGAGGGATTACCTACTTGGGATAATATTTGTCTTGATGACAAACCATTGTGGACTAAAATATCTATTCAATTTACCACGATTGAATGTTATACATGCTATATGGATGATTCTAATTAGTGAGTTTGATTTTACGATCAAACATAGAAAATGAACAATCGAGTGGTAGATCCACTCAACTGAAGTGTGCAGATAGTACACCTAACATCACCAAGTGTAGGTGACTCTAACATCAGGCAGAGAATAAAATCTCTCTTGCAAGAGGACAAACTTTTCAATTTGATAAAGGAAAGTTTGCAGCAAGAGCTCAATATGAAGAAGTATGAGGAATACCAACTTACAACAAATCAGTTATTGTTGTATATACTTGATTTAGTAGAGCTAAAGCACCTTGTTATGGATGAATTTCACAGGAGACCTTATGTGGGACATCTTGGTTATCAGAAGATGATAACCACAGTGAGGTAGTTGTATTATTGGCAAGGAATGAAGAAAGTCATCCCATATTATATTGCAAAGTGTTTGGAATTTCAACAGGTCAAATTTGAACATAAACACCCTACCGGACTATCGCAACCATTGCAAATATCAAAATGGAAGTGGGAAACACTCTTCATGGATTTCATCACTAGTCTTTCCAAGACAATTAAGCAACATGATGCAATCATCGTAGTGGTGGATAGGCTAAGCAATGCAACTCACTTCATTCCAATTAAATCTACTTTTAAGGCTATAGATGTTGTTGATGTTTTCATGAAGGATATTTTCAAGTTGCATGGTATGCCCAAGACCATTATCTCATATAGGGATGCGAAATTCACATCAAATTTCTGCAAAATATTGTTTGTGGGCTTGGAAATGCAACTGGGATTCAACATATCTTACCATCCTCAAACACATGGTCAGGCCAAAAGGGTAAATATAGTGTTGGAAGACATGCTAATGATGTATGTCACACATCAGCCCAAATGTAACACACTCGACTCCTTAATTCCTTTCCTAGGGGTGGGGCATCAAGATTTCATTTTCCTCTTACATCAGATCCTCCTTTTATGTCTCTATTGTATTTCTGCTCACCAAGAGCTCTCCAACAATGGTCATCATTGCTCATATCTGAGTCCAAGATTGGAATACATGCTCTGGTGAAGGATCTTCGGGTGTTCATCGGTTGAGATCCACATATCATCCACGAGAATCCATTACCAGGTTCTCTCCTCTCGCAGGGAACATCCATTCATCACCTCAGCCAATGACAGACTCAATCCCTTTCTAATATATTGAATGTAGAGGAATTCGGTGCTTTGGAACTGAACGCCTCTTTACTATCCATGCACGAGACCTTCTGGAGTCCCGAACTCCCGAATTCCCATAGGATTTCCATGTGGTTCCAACCTTTGGGACTTTTGGTCTCTCTACAATACTACACCACAAATCCTCTAAATTCTGAATTTTTGGACTCCCAGAGTTTCGATCACCTCATCAACCACTTTGGCTAGGCAGCTCGTACCATAGGTTGACATGTGGAAGGGGCCAGAGGTGACATGTGTCATGTTCCAATGGGTCTATAGGGTATGTGATACACACAAATACAAGTGACACATGTCACATCGATTGGTGGTCCACGTCACGCTGGTGATGTCGGCCTGCCACATTATGCCACACTGACAACCTTCTAATATCTCTCAGATCTCATGGTCTAGATCTAGCCATGTAGATCCATAGATATATGGCTTGTAACTTTTGATCAAGGGTCCCTCCTCTCGAATGATCGAATGGTAGGCAAGACTCCTAACAAACTCCCCAAATCTACAGATTTCTTCACTTCGTAACTTTAGCGTTCGGGGAGTTTGATGTTATAGCATCTCCATTCTCCCAAAGTGGAACGTCGCCAAAGTTGTCTCGGGGTAGATCCAACTGTTGAGGGAACCTCTAAACATTCTCGATCGGTGGCTCAAGCTACTTCGCGATAGGGATTTGGATCCTGGTTTAGTTGGTAAGATAGGTTCATCTAACCATTAGGGTAACCATCTATTGTCGGTCAACTTTGCAGGTGACTGTAACTCTCGCTTTTCTTCGACTGGTTTGTGACTAGTAGGGTAGACAATACTCTGAAGTCCCAGAATTATAGAGCTCTGAAGCCAGAAGTACTTATATCCCTCAGGCTTAGACTAACGTTCCTAGGTGTTGGTCACATGGGTCCTCCCAAACGAATCTCATCCACTCATCTTCCAAACAAAAGGATCCTCCCTTTTGAGACTTAAATCTCGCTTTCCTTCTTAAGCTTCATCATGAAATTGGTAAGGACTTGGGCATGATATCCCAATCGCACAACAAGGACTCTAAAGAAGATATCCTCTTTAGATGGACAGGGCCAGATTGACTCAACACATTTTGTCTCGACCGTCCTACCAGTTTACATCCCATGACACCTCGAGGACTAAGCTGGGGCATATAAACGATCAATCAGAAGCATAATTTCACAATAAAATAAGTGCATACACATAACTTGACCATTCAATATAGAAACCATTTATAGATATATAAATACATGCATTCATCCATTATTTCATTTAAACATTCAAAGGATGAAAACACTTATCAGAACCAAAAGATGTGATATGACTATTGAAAGGGGTGCATGTTTCCACCCAACCATGGGCTCAAACACTCCTAACGGATTTAACATTGGCCACCCTCGAGTTAGACTACGATGTTCTGAGAGAGAGTCCTTTCTTCCAGCTCAACGACTGTTAGAGATGGAGGTTACTCTCCTCCTCTCGCGGGATCTTGGCAACAGGTTTTCTCTATACCAAGCAAGGAGGTTTGCTTGAGTACTTCCTCAGTCACTCACTAGCCTCATTTATCAGCTTGTATCATAACCTTGTTATCCACTTTCTACGATCAAAACATGCTCATTCTCAGTTCTCCTTGAACCCGAGCTTAGTCTCTCCCCTCTACTTCTCTTCATCACGCTTCCTCTACTCACCACGACTTCCTTTCTTTCCTTCCTCAGCAATATTGTGTGTGGACCCAATTCCCATTCTTTGGTTAGGTCTAAAATCCTTACAGATGGGAAATCTACCCCATCCCCTCATTAACTCTTGAGGAGGTCTTGTTACCCATGATTTTGGTCGTCATGATGATGTATTGATGATGGTGTACTCAGGCTCTTCATAAGAACTTTCTCCTGAGAAAAGTTACTTTCTTCTCTTTCCAGAAATCTCATTTTTGAAGAAGGTTCGCAGGCTACTAATACATTTGTCTGCGAGAATGACCCATTCTCGCAGACTGCCTTAAGCCAAGGTGCGATAAGTTCGCACTGTGTTGAATTGCTAGGGTACAAACTCTTTCTAAAGTAAGGAAAAAGATAAATTCTTGATGCTTCTAGAAGGTAATATTCTAGAAGGATGAGATGGCATTCGAATGGTTATCCTAGTACCGGATTCCCTGATATTTTGGGATCATTCTTATCCAAGTAACTAATTCATTCTCTCCTATATATTGAGGGAATTATCATGGAAAAGGTTAAGCAATATTCATTGGAGAATTAGTGAAAGAATTGTGTGAAGGACTGAAGCTACAGCAACTTGGAGACTCCAGCAAGTTTATCCAAAGGGGTTGATATTCTTCATGCAAGTGAGCAAGTGTGTGTGTCGAAGCCAAGGGCCATCGAAAGGAAGTTTTCGACATCAAGGCTCAGGTTGTAATCTTTACTTTCCATTAATATGATACAGTAATATGTCCCTTTCCCATAAAGCTATTTCCACTTTATTGTATAATTCCTTGATCATATACATAGATTGACTGTTGAATAGATTGTGCTTTCTTCACTTTGGTTGGTTTGTGTTGTCTTGGTCTTGACTGCACAAGAGCACTGGAGCGAAGCGGGAGCAACAAAGACCATAGGAAGTGATAATAAGGTATGTTATTTGTTCTTACCTTCTATTTAATTCAATGGTCAAAATCTAGGGAAAGAGTCATGTTTTGTCTTGCTTTGTTCTAGATCTAGGTGGATCTAGGGAGATCGGTTAGTGTCTGCACCTACAGATTTATCCAATAATAGGTCTTCCCACCTACCATCCTAACTGTAATTAATTCCTGGGTTAGAGGATTGTTCTGATCCTAAGCAATTAAATCCAACAAAGCACTGGTTTGATGGGGTTTATCTCAACCATTCCTGGTCCCCCTCGCCATTTATTTCATAGCATCCATGGTCTTTCTTGGCAAACACCCTTTTTAGCAAGCATGCAACACTTATCCTTTTTTTTCTATTAATTACAAAAATTACATTCATTGACCTTTTATACAAAGGCTTATCAAATCAACATTCACACATATGGAGTTTTCCATATTCTCTTGGCCAATATAGTTATATTTACAAACTGGGGGAAACAGGGGTGTTAAAATTCCCTCCCCCTTATATATAAATGTGCTTTGTATATACAAAAGTAAACAAAAATGGATATGCATGTCATGGGATCCTCCATTTCCAATGTAGCCTCATATGGGCCAAAGTGTTTCCACTAAACCTTGACATGTGCAATGGTTCGGTTCCTAAGTGAGGTTTCCTTCCTATCTAGTATGCATTGAGGTGTTGGAAATAACTCTCCCTCCAGCTCCACATGAATCACAGAATAGTCAATTATATGATTAGAATCATGTACATATTTCTTCAATAATGAAACATGGAAAACATTATGTGCCTTCACTGTGGGAGGGAGTGCTATCCTATAGGCTATAGGTCCCACTCTACCTAATATTTCAAAGGGTCCACAATATCGAGGTGTCATCTTGGAACAAGCTCCCATTCTTAGGGAACTCTTCCTAGGCCTAACTCTGAGATAGACATGGTCTCCTATCTTGAACTCTCTTGGAGTTCTCTTTCTGTTGACGTAACTCTTCTATCTATCCTGAGCAGTTTTCAGATTTTGCTTTATCTGAATCACTTTTGTTCCATTTATTTCATCATGTTGGGTCTGATTGTAATTCTATCCATTGGATTACTCTAGTTGATTGGAATCTTGCATTGTCTACCATAGAGGGATTTAAAAGGGATCATCTTCAATGACTCTTGATAACTGTTGTTGTAGGCAAACTCTACCAATGGTAGGTAGTCTTCCCACTTCTTAGGCTGATGCATTACATGCATCCTTAACATGTGTTTTAATATTTGGTTCACTCTCTATGTCTGTCCATCAGATTGAGGGTGATAGGTTGTGTTGAACAACAATTTAGTCTCAAAACCAACCATTAAGGACTTCCAAAAGATTGAATTAAATTTTGTGTCTCTATCAGATATAATCTCCCTAGGCATGTCATGCAATCTAAGTATATCCTTCATGAATATGTTGGCAATATTTATTTCCTTGCAAGTTGACTTGACAGGAATGAAGTGAGCAAACTTGATCAATTTGTCCACCACTACCATGATGGCATCATTCTACTTGGCTGATTTTGGTAAACTGGTGATGAAATCCATGGAGATGGTTTCTCATTTAGAATTCTAGAATTGGTAGAGGATATAACAACCCAGCTAGGTGCCAGTGTTCTTCCTTAACTTGTTGGAATTCTAGACACTTAGCTAGATAGTCAATTATGTTATTTTTCAATCTAGGCCAATAGAATTATTTCCTAGTGGTCATGATCATTTTATGATAACCTGGATGACCATTATATGGTATCTTGTGTAGTTCATCCATTATGAACCTCTTCAAGTCATCACAACTTGTAATATACAATTTGTTTCTGTAGGTCACCGGGCCTTCATCAAGCATCTGATATCCTTCATACTTTATCCCTGTGGGATATTTCTTTAGGTATGATGTCACGGTATTGAAAAATGCATATGTTTGTTGTTCATTCCTGACTCTCTCCCTAACGTTTGTTTCACAGGTGCTTACCGCTGCCAGGTGAATCATTTTGACACTCCTACTAAGGGCATTGGCCACCCTATTTTCCTTTCCTTTGATGTGTTTGACTTTGAAATCAAACTCAATGAGGAGAGTCATCCACCTAGATTGTCTAGCATTGAGTTTTGGTTGATCAAACAGGTGCCTCAACCCACAATGGTTTGTCATAAGTACAGATATCCTACCTAGTAGGCAATGCCTCCACATTTTTAAAGCATGCACTATGGCATCCAACTCTAGATCATGGGTCACATAATTGATTTCATGCTCATTCAGTTTTATGGATTCGTAGGAAATTACACGTCCTTCTTGCATAAGGACTCCTCTGAGTCCTTCCTTATAGGCATATGTACACATGAGGAAGTAATTATCAGGGTATGCAATCTTCATCATGGGTGCATGGGTTAGAAGGTATTTCAGTTCTTGAAATATTTCTTCAAATTCTGAAGTCCAAGTGAATTTAACTCCCTTTTTCTTAAGGGCAGTGATTGGACAACCAATCTTAGAGAATCCTTTTATGAACCTTCTATAGTATCCTACTAAGCCCATAAAGTATCTGATATCATATACATCCTTTGGGGTAGGCCATTCCATGATAGATCTAATCTTGTTAGGGTCTACTACCACTCCTTCTTCAGAAATAACATGGCCTAAGTAATGGACTTGCTTCTGGAAAAAGTCACACTTGCTAAACTTAGCATAGAGTTGATGCTCTCTTAGTACTTGAAGCACTAATTTAAGATGTTATTCATGCTCCTCTATGTTCTTAGAGTAAATTAGGATACAATCAATGAAAACCAATACAAATATGTCTAGGAATTTATGGAGTACATTATTCATCAAGTACATAAAAGTGGCGGGGGCATTGGTTAATCCAAATGGCACCACCACAAATTCATAGTGACCATATCTTGTCCTGAAGGTTGTTTTGTGGATGTCTTCATCCTTGATTCAGAATTGATGGTATCCAAACCTTAAGTCAATATTTGAGAAAATGGAAGCATCCCTTAATTGGTCGAACAAGTCATCGATTCTTAGCAAGGGATACTTGTTCTTTATGGTTGTCTTATTGATTTGTCTATAGTCTATGCACAGTCAGAGTGTGCCATCTTTCTTTTTCACAAATAGGCGGGTGCTCCCCATGGAGACACATTGGGTCGGATGTAGCCTTTGTCCATCATCTCCTTTAGTTGTAACTTGAGCTCAACTAGCTCTAGTGTACTCATCCTATAGGTCATTCTAGACACTGGCACTGCTCTTGGTGCAAGATCTATGGAGAATTCAATGTCTCTTCTTGGAGGTAGACCTGGTACCTCTTCTAGAAACACGTATTTATACTCTCTTAATATGGGGTGGTCCTATAGGTTTGGTTTTTCATCCTCAACAGATTCCAACACTTGTATTACATATAGAGTACATCCCTTTCTGCAATACTTTTTCATTTGAAGGGTTGATATTCATCTCACTGAGACAGGCTTTTGAATCCCTTGGAGGGTTATTTTTCTCCCTTCTTCATTTTCACATTCCAAAGTTTTATGGTAACAATCCAACTTGGTTTTATAAGTGGCTAACCAATCCATACCAATCAATGGGTCATAATATCCTAGGGGAAGTATGTTAAGGGTCACTTGGGTGCGAAATCCATCCATAATGAATTGGCAAGCAGGCATGACCTCTTCTACTTTTCTTTTGGTTCCAGTGGATAGTTGTACCAACCATGGCTTAACATGTCTAACTGGTTGCATTTTACACTTATCAATAGTCTTAGGGGCCACATAACTCAAATTAGAACCAAGGTCAATTAAAATAGAGACTAGATGGTTGGCAATCATGCCTTCCATCTCCACCACTGAAGCTTGGTGGTCGGATTGTTTATTATCCAAGGCTGCATAAATCTGTGGCATGCTCCTAGCCACATCATTGATTGTGGTAGATTCTTGGATGTTGTAAGCTCTCCTACTATTCTTCTATCTGTGTGGGAAATCCCTCAGCAAATCTTCTTCTCCACACCCCAACATTTCAAGGGTTCTCTCTTTGGGTTATCAGTATTTCTTGGGGTTGCTCCAAAAGGTTTATTTCCACTCTGGGAGGGGAAATTCTTCTAGTACACACTTCTAGTAGGAAGTCTCATCCTAGAACCCTTCCCGTAGTTCTTAATTATTGAGTATTTAAACCTCTTCTTATTGAATCTTGAATGATTCTTCTTCCATTCCTCATGAGGTTCCGTCTGATTCCCGAACTGTTCATAAAAATACCTTTCCTTCTGAATAGTATCTTATAAGGTCTTTGGCTCATCAAAATCAATCTTGTTCCGGTAGGACTGAGGTAACCCACTAATAAATCATTGCACTTTTACCTTTTCATCCTTTATGTAGGTTACATACCTAATCAGTTCAAGGAATTTATTGATATATTCCTCTATGGTGAGTTGTCCTAGCCTGAGTTCATAAAACTCCTTAGTCTTCCCATCAAAGTATTTCTCTGACAGATACTTCTTCTTGAAGTATTTCTCAAATTGTTTCCATGATAAGTCCCTCTCATGGATTCCTTTCACATTCCTAAGGTCTTCCCACCAAATGGAAGCCTTCCCATTTAGGTGGAAGATGGCTATTCGAGCCTTCAAGTTTTCAGAGTAGTCATGGGATTTGAAGTACTTCTTTAAACCAAGCAGCCAAGCTTCGGCCTCTTCACCTTTCTTAATATCTTCATCGAAAGAGGGTGGTTTGGCTTTCTTGAATTCTTCAGGATCACAACTTTTGGAATTATTTTGCTTCTTTCCTTTCCTTTGAGAATGTGAGCTATTCTTGCTACTAGAAAATCCCTCGGAGTTGCTAATTTCCTCCCCAGAGGACTCCCTCGATGAGTGTCCCTTGCCTCCAGGTTTGACCTTCCTCAAGGTAATCCTTCTAGTGTGGCCACTTATGGGACCATGTTTCCGTATCTCAGGTGGACTTTGACTTCTCTTCATATGTCGTTGGTCCACATGACTAGTTGCGGGTCCATGTTGCAGTTGCCTCTGTATATCGGATAAGCTCTGCAACAAGACTGCATTAATTTCCATTTTTTTTTCTTTATCCTTTATCAATCTCTCGTTGTCGGCCTTGAAAATCTATAATTCATCCATGAGGCTCCTTACAGTTTCATCCAGATCCGGAATAGTTTCCACCGCCCTCCTTTTGTCAAATTCTTCGTCTCTATTGTGGGATCCATTCCCCACTTCTATTATGGGATCCATTCCCTTAAAATTTCTTTAAATATGGTTTTTACATGACTCGTCCATGAGCCCAAGAAGGCCAAGTGTTGAAACCTATATTTGATGCCAATTTTTAACACACCCGACCCCTTAATTCCTTTCCTAGGGGTGGGGCATCAAGACTTTGTTTTCCTCTTAAATTAGATCCTCCTTTTGTGTCTCTATTGTATTTCTTCTCACCAAGAGCTCTCCAATCATGGTCATCATTTCTCATATCTGAGTTCAATATTGGAATACATGCTATGGTGAAGGATCTTCGGGTGTTCATCAGTTGAGATCCATGGGAATCCATTACCAGGTTCTCTCCTCTTGCAGGGAACATCCATTCATCACCTCAGCCAATGATGGACTCAATCCCTTTATAATATATCGACTGTAAGGAATTCATCACTGAACACCTCTTTACTATCTACACACGAGACCTTTTGGAGTCCTGAAGTCTCATATTCTTGCCATGTGGTTCCGTCCTTCAGGCCTTTTGGTCTCTCTACAATACTACACCTCAGTCCAAAGTCTCAGACTCCCGGAGTTCCGATCACCTCACCAACCAATTTGGCTAGGCAGCTCGTACCAGGAGCTAACACGTGGAAGGGGCCAGGGGTGACATGTGTCACATTCCAATGGGTCTATAGGGTATGTGATATGCACAAATCCAAGTGACACATGGCACATCGATCGATGGTCCACATCACCCTAGTGACGTCAGCTTTCCACGTCATGCCAGACTGACAGCCTTCTAACATATCTCAAATCTCACAATCAATATCCGTCCACATAGATCCATAGATCTATGGCTTGTAACTTCCGCTCAAGGGTCCCTCCTCCCGAATGATCGGATGCTAGGTGAGACTCCTAACAGAATCCCCAAATCTACGACTTTCTTCACTTCATAACTTCGGCATTCGAGGAGTTTAATGTTATAGCATCTCCATTCTCCTGAAGTGGAACTTAGCTAAAGTCATCTCGGGGTAGATCCAATGGCTGAGGGAACCTATGAACATTCTTGATCAGTGGCTCGCACTATTTCTCGATAGGGAGTTGGATCCTGGTTTAGTCAATAAGAGATTTTCATCTAACCATTAGGGTAACCATCTGTTGTTGATCAACTTTGCAGGTGGTTGTAACTCTCGGTCGTCTTTAGTTGGTTTGTGACTAGTAGGGTCACCAATAATATGAAGTCTCGGACTTCCCTAGCTCTAAATATAGAAGGATTTAACTCCCTTAGGATTATCCTAAGGTTCCTAGGTGTTGGTCACATGGGTCCTCCTAAATGAATCTCGTCTACTCGTCTTCCAAATGAAAGGATCCTCCCTTTCGAGACTTAAATATCATTGTCCTTCCTAAGCTTCACCATGAAATTGGTAAGGACTTGGGCATGGTATCTCGGTCACATAATAAGGAGTCTGAACAAGATATCCTCTTCATATGGACAGGGCCAGATTGACTCAATACTTTCTATCTCAGTCATCCTACCATTTTACGTCCCATGACACCTCGAGGACTAAGATGGGGAATATAGTCAATCAATCAGAAGCATAAGTTCACAATAAAATTAGTGCATACACATAACTTAACCATTCAATACATAAAAAATTATAGATATATAAATTCATGCATTCATACATTATTCAATTTCAACGTACAGAGGATGAAAACACTTATCAAAACCAGAAGATGTGATATGACTGCTGAAAGGGGTGCATGTTTCCACCCAACCATAGGCTCAGTCACTCCTAACGAATTTACCATTGTCCACCCTCGAGCTAGAGCATGATGCTCTGAGAGAGAGTCCTTTCTTCCATCTCATCGACAGTTAGAGACGGAGGTTACTCTCCTCATCCCATAGGATCCTTGCAATGGTTTTTCTCTATACCAAGCAAGGAGGTATGCCTAATTACTTCCTCAGTCACTCACTAGCCTCATTTGTTAGCATGTATCATAACCTTGTTATCCACTTCCTATGATCATAACACACTCGTTCTCATTTCTTCTCGAACATGATCCTAGTCTCTCCCCTCTGCTTCTCTTTGTTGTGTTTCCTCTACTCACCATGCCTTCCTTTATTTCCTTCCTTGGCAAGACTGTGTGTGGCCCAAATTCTCAGTCTATGTTTAGGTCTGAAATCCTTACAGATGGGCACTCTGCCCCATCCCCTCATTAACTCTTTAGGAGGTCTTCCCACCTACCAGCCTGACTGTAATTCATTCTTGGGTCATAGGATTGTTATGATCCTGAGCAATCAAATCCATAAAAGTATTGGTTTGGTGGGGGTTATCTCAACCATTCCTGGTCCCCCTCACCATATCTTTCATAGCATATGTGGTCTCTCTTGGAAAACCACCCTTTCGTAAGTCATGCAACACTTATCCATTTTTCTATTAATTACAAAAATTACATTCATTGACCTTTTATACAAAGGTTCATTAAATCAAACATTCACACATATCAAGTTTGTCATAGTCTATTGGCCAATATAGTTATATTTACGCCCTAGGGGAAACATGGGTGTTACACCAAACAGTGGGAGGAATATCTACCCATGTTAGAGTTTTCCTACAACAATGGTTATCAAGAATCATTGAATATGAGCCCTTTCGAGCCTCTATATGGTAGAAAATGTAGAGTTCCAATTAGTTGGCATAGTCCAGTGGATAGGATCACATTTGGACCTAACTTGTTAAGATAAATGGAACATGAAGCGATCATAATAAAGAATAATTTAAAATCATCCTAGGATAGATAGAAAATCTATGCATATAGCAAGAGAACCCATAAGGAGTTTATGGTGGGAGATTATATCAAGGTGAAACCCAAAACAAGATCCTTAAGGATGGGAACTTGTTCCAAGTTAGTGCCCCACTATTGTGTACTGTTTGAAGTCCTGGAAAAAGTGGGACCAGTGGCATATAAAATTTCCCTACCACCTAATATTAGATCTCATAATGTGTTCCATGTATCTTTATTAAAGAAGTATATTCATGTTTCTAATCATGGTATCAATTGTACTATGATACAAGTGGAACCGAAAGAATAATTCCATCCTGAGCCTCAATGCATCCTGGACAGGAAAGAGGTATTGCTCCAGAACCGACCCATCATGCAGGTCAAGGTGCAATGGAAACACTTTGGAGAAGATGAGGCCACATGGGGACTAAAATATGCCATGAGGGTGGGATACCCATTTTTTCTTTTTGTGTGTGTGTGTGGTGTTAAAAAAAATTGAGGACAATGTTTGCTTAAGGGGGAGGGGAATGTGACACCTCGTTTCCACCCAAGATTGTAATCATGTTTAATCCTTCGTGTATTGTGATTAATGAAGCTTGTAATTATGTTTATGATTAATAAAAATACCATACAACTGACTGAGAGGTAATCCTTGCAGTACTGGCCATGGTACCATGAGTGGTACTAGTGAGGTGGAACTGGGATGTTTTAATGAAGAAAATATAAAGATTTCCCAACAATTCATCCTACACTTGCATTACTTGAATGCATAATCTGTCCAAAGTACGTCCATGTTTACCTTCACCACAAGGAACTTTTTAATGGAACAAATATCAGGTGGTTGGAGTAGTTATAAATTCCTTCAAAATTGGTACTTGAAAGAGTGGAGGGTCGACTACAGTGTCAACTAGAAGTGTGCATGGATTTTCCCCTTTGATTTAGGAGCTTGACCCTAGGAGCTTACTTCTAACGGAATCCAGTGGACATCCCTAGGAATAGTGAGAATGTTCCAATGGAGGAAAACAAATAAGGAGGAAGAGGGAAAAAAAATACACACACACACACACACACACACACACACACACACACACTAAAAGAGATGCGACATACACAGAGACATGAACAGAATATGAAAATGAATTCACATAGATGAAAATAGAGAATAATCACACACATAGATGAGTTGTAGACTCACAAATAGATGGTGATGATAATGAGAAACAAATCTCACAAACACAAATTTTAGTAGCAGAGAGAAACTAGGAAGTTTTCCTGAGGAAAATATGAAGCTTTCCCAAGACTTGAATGGTCACCCTAGAATATAGAAGACCGATATCCAGACTAGAGAAAAATATTGTTGTGACTTGGTACTTACTGGAAAGAAACCAACACTGGTAAGGGGAGGTCATTGAGGGACAGTGTAGTAGAGAAGGGACTCCCTTGCGCACATGAAATCCAACTAGGAAGGTTCCTGATAAATTCATGGAGGCCCTAAGCTGAGTGGGAAGAGGAAAAAAATTGTTGTTGTCAGTGGAGTGAAGGAGAGTAACCTCCCTGATCCATTCCTTGACCTTATGGTCAATTGAGAGAATCCCCTAGTGGTATCATGGCATGTCACATGGGTGGCTTGTTGTAGAAAGACAAAGTGCAGCATAGCCTACGACTGGGTGGAAATACATTTCCCCTCAGTCAGTTGGATGGTTGGAAACATCATTGAACAGATAAGTTTTTTATTTGAAATGTCTATTGAATGTTTATTAATGGTTGTAAATTGTATTATTTTCATGTTAGTGGTTTATGTGTAATGAATAAATGTCAAGTTTTGATTTGAATGGAGTGTTGCAATATCCCCTTAAAGGATTAATGAATTAAATGTGATAATTGTATAAGGAAGGTCATTGTAGGATGATAATCATGTGCTTTTCCCTGCACTTTGAAATGGAAATATTGCAAGATATAAAATCCTCATTTGGGTGTCTGGGTAGCAGGATTATTTCTTGCTAGAGAGAAGATTAAAATACCAAAGGAGTTGAGTTAAAACCCTTGTAGGAATGTGTCTGGAAATACCGTGGGACTGTTAATTTGAGAAATAACAATTCCTTAACCCTGTTGAAAATCCTTGTTTAAAGCTAGAGGAAACGATAGTCGTTGATCGGGTGAGGAGACTAGATCTCGATCGTTCATTGTATATTTTTGGGCTTAGGGAAGGCCTATAGGAAGGTGAAGACTTTGGGAAAAAACATAATGCGAATTCATAGTGAAATTACAATGGGGAAGTTTTGAGATGATGTGATTCATTGATCTATCATAGGATGGACCAATGAGATCTAGACCATAGATTCCTTGAGCACTATGCCAACAAGCCTATTAGGAAATCTGAGTTGGGAAAGTCTAGGAAGAGGCATATGAGGATTTTATGATGAGAAAATATCAATGTTGAAAGACCGAGGATGGGGATAACTGTAGATCCTTCGGTGTTGAAGATGTCGGGTTCTGATTCGTTGGATATAGAATGATCCATCCCGAAGAAAGAACCTTGATAAAGTTAAATTTCCAATTAAATTTTGAGTAGATGTGAGATTTGATTGATCTCTAACCATTGGATGTGAGGGTCTGAGGACCGTTGGATCCATCAGAGTGAATCGCGTCAGGAAGAACCACTCGAGAAGTTGAGTGATCACGTCAAGCGGACATCTTCCGATGGAGCAGGTCTGAGTGAGAAGAAGTCGTTGATTTATGGGTAAGGTAGCCCGATAAGATCACAACTGTATATTTTCTTATAGACTCCACCGGTCAAGTGTTAAGTGGAGAATGAGCGAGTCATTATTCATCGTAAAGTTTGAGTTGTTGAGTAAACCAAGACCGTTGATTTTCTAACCCAAAGACCATTGGATCTGTCAGGGATGGAGCTATCGGAGAAGTTCGATCGAGAATGAATGTGGGAGGTGTGACCTTTATTCCCAATGGGGAGGTAATCTAGCTCACCACGAATCATCAATATAGTCAGACTGGGTGAGTCAGAGATGTCTGATCGGGGAGACTTATCCCTGGTCCATGTATTTGGATTTCACCAAGGAATTGTTGGGAAAGGAAGGATGATGAGTCTATGGATTTTTCATATTTGCACATGGTACAAAATATGTAGAAGAAGTCATTGTCTGCGCCACGAGGGACAAAGTTAGAATAAGGGTGTAAACCTAAGACCTAAATCTTAATGGAAGTGGAAATTTGACATCCCACTAGCCTGAGAGGGATTTGGGGGTCGGGTGTGTTACATTACTAATTTGGGTACTCTCCTAAAGTCGTATTCTACATATGGCCATCTTCTCCAGCCTAAATTCTTCTTTACATAATTCCTTTTCAATATGTTTTCAAGGTCATATTATTCCAGTTATTTAGGATGAAATCATAGTTGGGTTGATAAGCTTCTTCAACCATCTTCTCTATTGTTTCTTTGTTGAATTTTCCACCCACTCTTACTTGTGGGGGTTTCCATGGTGTGCCCTCGTGATTTTTTTAATTAGTATCTATTTGAAATCATGACATGTGGACATAGTTATCTCAAGGTGACTCAACTTATAACATGTTTTAGTGGAATTGTTGGGTGTTCATGTGATCCTCAAACTCTAATATATGAATACTCTTCATATATTACTTTTTGGCTTCTACCCTCATTCTCCCCCTTGTTTTGAACCTAGGTTTTTCTCATCTTCATTCCTTTCCAATACTTGACATCATGTTAGAACATTATCTTCCACATATTTGTAGAATTGATGGAGGTACCTTTTCCACATCCTTGTCTAGTGGTACAATATTGGTAGATGGGAATTTTTATTATCCTACCTAAAATTTTGGACTTGATTAGTGTTTCTGTTAACCACAAAAGATAATTATAACTTAGTAAAAATAAAAGTGTGTATCATCTTTAACCTTTACTGGCTAGTGTTGAAGTTCATCCTTGATGATTTGTAACCATTGATTCAATTTCCACCTTGAGTGATTCTGACAACATTTACAACCATTCCATTGGCCAAATGTTGCCATAGTTATGCCCAACAAATTGAATAAGTAGTTGGACATGAAACTTCTAATGTCTAAACTTGAGCTCCTCCATGGTGTAAAATGGCCTATTTTCTTTTGTCCATGTACATACTTCTAACTTGCCTCCAAGACAAACAAAGTATGTTTTGGCTCGCTCTCAAACATCTTACGATTCCAAAGTTATATTCCTTGTGGGATTTTGAATACATCCCTTACAGTTTATGTTGTGATGGGAATTATTGTCCCTGATTGTGGTTCATGTATCATTCATTCTTATGATTCCAAAGTTCTATTCCTTGTTGGATTTTGAATACTTCTCTTATGGTTTATGTTTTTATGGGAATTATCGTCCCTTATTGTGGTTCTCGTACTTTTAGCTTGCCTCTATCACAAACTAGGTATGTTTTGGCTCACTCTCAAACATCTCATGGTTCCAAAGTTCTTTTCATTTTGGGGTTTTGAATAATTCCATTACGGTTTATGTTGTGATGGGAATTATTGTCCATTATTGCAATTCCCATATCATGTGAATTTGCAATTGCATGAACCAAGTCTGGTATTATTATTTCTCTAGGTATGGATCATGCTTGATAGAATCTTGATAATAACACAGCTTCCTCTTATTTTTTGTGTTTTACCTCCATTATACCCCTGCATATATTCTCATTTGACACTTGATTATTAGTATATGAAAACACAATTATTGATGCCCTTTCTTATCCAACACTATCTTACTCTGGTCTTTTTCTTCCTTCTAGGATTCCTATTTCCCTTGGTGTGTTTATGTCAAATGTTTTGTCATTTAAGTTCCCCATATTATGTTATGCCATTCTACATTTATTATGCTTCTTTACTTTTGTTATCTTGGTAGATTTGATTCCCTATTCCTACCTAATTGTTTTCCTTTCCTTCTTGGTGCATTGTCTTTCCTTGGTTTGCATTCTTTGATCATAAATTCCTATCACCTATTTTTCCCAAGAAAATTTTTTGAGGTGTCCAAGTTTCCTAACATAAAGTTTTTTCTAGTGTCTTGGAGTCAAAATTTTCCAAATGGTTGTTTATTTGATATTTGTATTTGTGGCTTTAGGGTTTTACTGACTTCTATTTGAAGGATCTATTGTGGTGTATCACCACCCCAATCATAGGATCACCAATGTGAGTTGCATAATGTTACATAATGGATCTCTTAAATAATATCATTATCTCTTACTCTTATATTAATTCTTATTTATCTTGTCAATATTTTTTTCTTCCAGTGGAACTTATTTCTATACCTAGTCGGTCTATCTCGTAGCCTCATTGAACTATATTTTGGCTTGATTTTAATCAATTTTCCTATTGTATTTTTCCATTAAGTATTTTTATTTCTAATATCCTTCTTGATCTTTCCTCAATCATCTTTTACTATCAAAACTCCTTCCATCGAAGTTTCTTGGAACTTTCCTTGTTTCTTTTCCTTCATTGGCTCTTCCAAACCTATTTATGATGTCCTTTCTAACTTGTTTTCAACCATCAGATCACATTCCATTCTATTTTCATGGACCTTTCCTTGTACCTTTTCTCTAATGGGTCTTCCAATCTTATTTATAATGTCCTTTATTACCTGATTTTGATCCACGTGGAAGGTAATTTGACAATCCTTGATAGTTTTAATCATGTTTTTTTCTTTTAACATAGATGGTTGGGGATTTGTATTAAAAAAAAAAATTTGTTCTACAACACTTTACAAAAGGACAGAAGATAGATACTTTGATATGTGTCCATAAAAATGTCTAATACTTTCTTGTATATTTTAACCTTGTACAATATTTACTGCAAACATATTTTCATTAAAAGAGAAGAAAAGATACATTGGAAAATACAAACATTACATAGAGATTTTTCCCCTGGAAACCCAAATGGGGAAAACCAACATATTCTATATTCATTCATCGTGATACATTGTTTACAATACAATATACATATAGGAGCTAGTGGAATCCAAAACCCTAACCCAATGACCTATATTAGTCAACAACCCTAATTCCTTAACCGGAAATAGATAACCATCGACAAAAAACCATGTGCTGAAAAACCTCCCAACAATGGACACAAAACTTGAGGCAACATGAAAAACGAGGAAAAAATGCAACACGTTTCCTGAGGAAAAAAATTATTGTTAACACATACCCAGTATTCTCCCACTTGTTGTTTTATTTTCATATAGGGGGTTACACAGTTACACAGTCAACAATCCAGGACAACAATGCCCATGGATCCTCTACACCAAGAGAACTTCTCAGTGCTCAAAATTTTTGTTAACGAATCTGCAACATTCTTCAAAGTGCCCACCTTCATGAGCAATACTTTCTTTTATTCAACCATGTCTCTCACAAATTGATATTGAATATCAATATGCTTTGTCTTTGAATGATAAGTTGGGTTCTTCGCCAGAAAAATTGCACTTTGAATGTCACAATCTATCCTTACATATTGATGTACCGGCCCAATACCTGAACACAATATTTGTAACCATACTGCTTCCTTACTTGCATGAGTGGCTTCCATGTATTCATCTTATGTAGTTGAAAGTGCCATTACAGCCTGTATTTTTCTCATCCAACTTATTTCTCCTCCAAACAGGTTAAAAACATACCCACTTGTAGCTCTCCTATGATCCAAATCTCCATCCCAGTCTACATTCAAAAAGCCACATATATTCACCACTCTATCTAATCTTGTTCTTCCTTGTTAGCACAATCCATAGAGACCAGTGCCACGCAAATACCTGAAAACCCTTTTTACTATTGTCCAATGCTCCTTCCCTGGTTTTAACATATACCTGCTCAAAATTCCCATTGCATGTGCAATGTCCAGTCTAGTACAGACCATTGCATACAACCAACTGCCAAATTCACTCGCATATGGAACATGAGACAT
The DNA here is from genome assembly GCA_009831015.1 of Picea engelmannii. Classification (NCBI taxonomy): domain Eukaryota; kingdom Viridiplantae; phylum Streptophyta; class Pinopsida; order Pinales; family Pinaceae; genus Picea; species Picea engelmannii. The sequence goes on along the minus strand of ML836925.1, from coordinate 32,568 downwards.
GTCCTCCTCCTCTTCATGTGTCTTGGGACACTGATCCACAAATAACTTTACACCAACATGAATAGGAACCTTGACCGGTTTACATTCCTACATATTAAACCTCTACAATATTGTCACGACATATTTTCTTTGATTTAACCAGAGTTTCCTCTTTTTTCAATCTCTTTTAATTTCCATGCCCAAAATGAAATTTGAAGCACCGAGATCCTTCATGTCAAATTTAGAGGGAAACTAATTTTTCACATCCTAGATAATCTCCTTATTGTTTCCTATCAGCAACATGTCATCCACATACAAAACCAAATAAATCAAATGATCACCAATTAATTTAAAATAGACACAATGATCTTCTTTGGTTCTTTTGAAACCAATTCCCAACATATAAGTATCAAATTTTTATACCACATCCTTGGTGATTGTTTTAAACCATACATGGACTTCTTCAGCTTGCATACTAGCTCCTTCTTTCCCTCCAAAACAAATCATTTTGGCTGCTTCATATAGATTTCTTCTTCCATATCCTCATGTAGGAATGTTGTCTTCACATCCATATTCTCTACTTCAAAATCAAATGCAACAACAACATATAACAAAAATCTTATAGAGGTTAGTTTGGCAACATGAGAAAAAATCTCACCAAAATCATTTCCCTCAACCTGGGAATAACCCTTTTCTACTAACTGAGATTTGTATTTATCCACTTTTCCTTTTGCATTCGGCTTCTTTTTAAATACCCATTTGTTGCAAATGGGATTTCTTTCAGTTAGCAACTCCACTAGATCCCAAGCCTCATTCTTATCCAAGCCATTTCTTCGTCCATGGAATTTTTCCAGAGATTTCCATCCTCTGAATCCATTGCCTCCCTGACAATTATAGGATCATCATCAATAATCGACAAAGAAAAATTTGAATGGAAATCAGATGGAGTATACCTTTCCAGTATCCTTCTTTCCCAAACTGATCTCTTGAATACTGGAGTATGAGGATCTTCTTCTTATGATTCATGTTCTTCTGTAGAGTCTGATTCATCATCCTTTAAATCAAACTATATTTTATTTGGTTCTTCCTGACTTGGTAGGACTTCATGTTTAACAACATCCTTCATTTCTCTAAATACCACATCTCGGTTATACACTACCTTCTTAGTTTTTGGGCTCCAAAGCTTATAACCTTTGAGACCATCTTTATATCCAATAAAGACACACTTTTCAGCCTTCTTATCTAGCTTACTCATGTTTTCCTTTGGAACATGAACATACACATCACAGCCAAATACCTTGAGATGTGTGAGAGAAGGTTTCTTACCAGTCCATACCTCTTGTGGATTATTGTCATCCATCACTGATGAGGGTGATCTATTAACTAGGTAACATGCAGTACTGACTGCCTCTGGCCAGAATTCTTGCCCTAACCCGGCACCACTGAGAATGCACCTTTCTTTTTTCATCAGCATCATGTTCATCCTTTCTGCAAATCCATTCTACTAAGGTGTATATGGAGTAGTATTTTTCCTTCATATACCTCACTTCTTACAGAATTCTTCAAATTCATTCTCGTAGAACTCTCCCCCATTATCTTTTCTCAACACCTTAATTCTTTTCTCTGTTTGATTCTCAACAAGAGCCTTAAACTCTTTAAACTTGTCAAAGACTTCAGATTTATTCCTAAGGAAATATATCCAAACATTCCTCAAGAATTCATCTATAGATGAGACATAGTACATATATTTTACCAATGATGGGATCAATACAGGTCCAAAAACATCATTGTGAACTAGCTATAAAATTCCTCCTTCCCTCGATGCACCAAAGGGGAATCTTGCCTGATTTTTCTTCCCATATACACAATGTTCACAGAAATCAAAATCCAGAGAACAGTTAGACATACCTTCAACCATACCTTTACCGTGTAGTAGTTGAAGACCCTTCTCTCTGATATGCCCCAGTCTTTGATGCCATGGAATAACCTTTTCTCCATAGACCGTAGGAGTTATTTATTCTTCAACTCCAATATCCAGAACAATGGACCTATTACACCCATCACTAATAGTGCTTCCTTGCAGCTTATACAGATTTCCAAACGGAACTCCCTTCAACAACACCATTGCTCCTCGAACCATCCTGCAAGTTTTCTTTTCAAATATTGTTTTTACCCCTGCATCATCCATTTTTCTTACAGAAATCAAATTTCTGGCCAATCCTGGGATGTGCAGAACACCAGGTAGTGTTATAATCCTTCCATCTATGAGCCTCAACTTTACTTTTCCTCAACCTATGATTATGGTTGTCGAGTCATCACCTAGGAAAACATTACCTCCATCATACCTTTCATATTCACAGAACCACTCCATGTGGGGATTCATATGAAAGGATGCACCTGAGTCAACCAATCATGCATCATGATCTACATGTGTTCTTGAAGAATCCAAGTACACATCCCCTCCTTCTTCCTTGGAGGTCTTTTCTTTTATAGAAGGAGATTCTTCATATCCCTTCTTTTTCTCAACTTTGGATCTACAGTACTTCTTGTTGTTCCCTTCTTTTCCACATCTCCAACATACCTTTACAAACTTTCTAGGAGATTTAGATATACCCTTAGACTTAGATCTCCGACTTGAGAACTTAGATCTATTTCTTTCCTGGGAGCGTCCTCTTGCAAATAATGTGTATGTGTTATGTCCTTCCATATTGTTTCGTCTCATCTCCTCCGACAACAAGGATGAGACCACTTCATCAAAATTCAAGGAATTTTTATTACTAACTATGGCCACAACCAGACTATCCCACGATTCTGGTAAAAAAAATAGTAAACTGATACACGTGTCTTCATATGAAATTTTAATTTCAACATATACTAACTGACTTACCATAGTATTGAAGGCGTTCAAATGCTCTGCTATTGAGTCTCCATCTCTCATCCTTAGTTTATACAGCTTCTTTCTTTGGAATAGTTTATTTACTAGGGACTTAGACTGATACAACTTCCCTAAATTATCCCATAAATCCTTGGTTGTAGCTTCCTCTGACACATTTAGTAATATTGAATCTGAGAGACACAGTCGGATTGTGCTCTTCTCCTTCCGATCCAACTTTTTC
>ML836925.1:0-29373 GCA_009831015.1 Picea engelmannii | reverse complement strand
AGAAGGTTATAGGTGACAAGATCCCAGTTCAAACTATATTGCCAGAACTTGACGAGGAAGGAAAATTCATATTGGAGCCTGAAGCCATCACTGACACAAGAATTCACCAGTTGAGGAATAGATCCATTTCAGAGTATCTCATTAAATGGAGGAAACTACCGGCTGAAGATTCCACTTGGGAAGATGAGTCTTTTATACAGAAGCATTCAGAGTTACTCAAGTGTTGCAGACAACACTTGTCTCAAGGGGAGGGGCATGTTAATCCCTAATATTGGCTCATTACCCATTAATTGGGGCATATTATATTAGTAATGTTATTTTATTTATGTCGGCTTTATGCCATTAGTTGTAATTATACCTCCTAGTCTCCTATATATACCAAGGAGACATTTTCATTTTGAAACATATTTACTTGAACATTTAACTTCACCTTATCCATCTGTCTATACCATAATCCATACTCAGATGTGCCCTTCAGATATCTCAGGACATGCTTACCCACCTTCCAAAAGAGTTTGGTAGGCTTAACCATCGCTTGACTTAGCTGGTTAATTGCATAGCAAATGTCCGGTCTCATGTTCACTAAATACATTAGCAAACCCACTAACTGTCGATAGACAGTAACATCCACTACTTCTTCAGAGGTAGTATCCTCTTTCCTCCAGTTTCCTAGAAGAGGAGTATCCATGGGTTTGCAGCCCTCCATGTGAAACTTACGCAATATCTCCCTTGCATACTTTCCTTGAGACACAAAAAGTTCACCATCTTGCTACCATATTTCCAAACCAAGGAAATAATGAAGAAGGCCCAAATCCTTCATCTCGAACTCCTTTGCAAGGTCCTCCTTGCATGAGTGTATCAACTACTCATCACCAGTCAATATTAAATCATCAACATAAAGTACAATGATTAAAAGCTTACCTTCCACCACAATTTGGTATAGGTTTGCATCTGCTTCACTTTTGGTGAAGCCCAACCTGGTGAAATAGCTGTCTATCCAAGTGTACCAAGCACGTGGTTCTTTCTTCAGCCCATACAATGCTCTCTTGAGTCTGCACACATGCGACTCTCTGTCAAAGGTATCAAAACCTTCTATCTGCTCAATGTACACTTCTTCCTCAATGATCCCATTGAGGAACGTAGTTTTAACATCCATCTGATGAATGCGCCAGCCCATCTACGCTGAGAGTGCAAGGATGGATCTTATGGAAGAGTACCTTGCGACAGGTGCAAAGGTATCACTATAATCTATCCCCTTGATCTGTGAGAAGCCCCGGGCCACAAACCTAGCCTCGTATTTCTCCACACTCCCATCAGCAACTTGCTTTACCTTGTAGCTCCATCTGGAACCTACCACTGATTTATCAATCGGTCTTGGGAAAATTTCCCATACACTGTTTTTAACAATGGAGTCATACTCCTCTACCATAGCATCAACCCAAGTGGGTTCCTGCACTGCTTCCTGAAAGGAAGATGGTTCAATCACAATACATTTGCTCATAAGAGCCATGTATCCAACAAATCGATTAGGAGACTGTCTTTGTCTGTGCTGTGAAATAGGGGATCCTATATTCTATGTAGCATCTAGTCTCAATCTATCAGCTTCCATGGTGTGCTTTCTACCATTTCTGATGGATGGATCTTCTTGAGTGGTTTCCTCCACTCCATGAACCTCCTCATGTGGCTGATCCACATCTTGAGACTCATCCTTGGGAACCAACAGTTCCTCTTCTGCATGCAAGTCTAGCTCCCTCTCAAGTGACAACCGCATGGATTTCCCTTCATCGAATTTTATATCCCATTGCATAACAATAATCTTATTGTTCAGAAGATACACACGATAATTATGGGGTGTTTCTGTGTACCCCACAAATATCCCAACTTTAGCAGTCGGTTCCAGCTTCTTCCTGGCATCCTTGTTCACATGCACAAAAACAGATGAGCCAAATTTTTTTAAATGTGAAACATCAGATTTCTTACCAGTAAAAGATTCTTCAGGTGTACTCATGCCAAGTACTCTATGAGGACAACAGTTCTGCACATAAACCGTAGTATTGCATTCTTCTTCCCACAAATGCAATGGTAGGCCTTGATCATGAAACATCACTCGTGCTACACCCATGATCGTTCTGTTCTTTATCTCCGCGACCCCATTTTGCTATGGGTTATGAGGCGCTATGAGTTCTCTTCGAATTCCTTCTCTGCTGCATAATTCTTTGAATTCATTAGATATGTATTCTCCACCATTATCGCTCCTTAGAGCCTTCACTTGCTTCCCCGACTCTTTCTCCACCAATGCTTTAAACTCATAGAACTTTGAGAATGTTTGATCCTTCTTCTACATGAAGAATATCTAGCATTTACGAGAAAAGTCATCAATGAAAATAACATAATACCTTTGTTTTGCTGTTGAAGCAACTGGGAGAGGTCCACACACATCCGTTTGAATTCTCTCCATGATCACCGAAGCACAGTTCTCCTTTTCATGAAAGGTGGACTTTACATACTTCCCCAGGGTGCACCCCTTGCACTGATCTGACTGAGCAAGTGTTCCCCTTGGAATTCCAGTATATAATTGTTGCATGATCTTCAAGGCTCCATGATGAAGATGGCCTAATCTCCTGTGCCATAATTTGCCCTCATCCCGGCTCACCACTGTTTCTGCCTTGCCTATCATGGCACCGCAACCATCTACCTGTAGCATGTAGAGATTCTTAACTTGAATCCCTATCTTCTTGACTTGACCTGTTGCTTTATGTCGCAGGTAGGCTATACCACTGCTAAAAACAACATCATAGCCTCTGTCCTCCAACATTGTGACTGAGACCAAGTTTTTCTTCAGACTTGGAACATGCATAACATTTTTCAATTGAAATGGTTTACTTGAATCCCTCTGAAAGGTAATGGTACCAATACCAGTCGCACTGTATCATCCATCATTGCCCATCTCTATATGCATTCCGAGATCTTCCTCCTCCAAGTTAGTGAAAGAATCTCTATCTCCTGTCATGTGGAAGGAAGCGCCACTATCCAAATACCACACTGATCCCAATGCACTTGATTCCATGCATGCAATCAAAGCGAAGTCAAGCTCAAATTGTGAGACAAGAGCCTCACCAGTTGCAACTCCAACAACCGTCTTGTTCTTCTTCTTCTGCGGACCGTTAATAGCGAGATGCCCATGTTCGTGACAGTGAAAACACTTCACTTTGGACAAATCTAACTTCTTGACTTTAGACTCAGAATTTGATTGGGATTTATTCCCTTTCCCTTTCCTTGCCTTGGTATTCAAAGCACAATCCTCTTCATCATCACGCTTTTATGAATATCCATCTCTAGTGTTTCGCCTGAACTCCTCTTGCACCAGATCCAACCATAGTCGTTCCCAATCCGGTAATTTTTCCCTTCCATTGATAGAGTCTTGATAACTATGCCAACTCTTAGGAAGCCCTAGGAGTGCCAAGCTCACCAAATCATCAGTGGCAACTGTTATTCCCACACTTCCAATCTTATCCGGACATTGGACAAACTTCATGAGATATTTTGGAATCGTGTCGCCTTTCTCCATCTTGATCTTCCTAAGTTTATCTTTGAGTGCCAATTTCCTATGGTCACTGCTATTTTGGAACAGATTTGTCAAAACCTTCCACATTGCATATGGTGTGGTTTTCCCATGGAGACTTGAGACAATGTGGTCTCGTACTCCCTCCAACAAAATCCTCCTCGCCTTCGCCACTTTCTTTTGCCATGCATCAAGATTTGCAGTATCTGTTGCATCCGGCTTAGAAACATCTGCGTCAATGTAACCCTTCAAGCCATTGTCTTCGAGCATTGCCTCCATCCTGTCCTTCCAAGAAATGTAGTTGGAGCTTCCCTCGAGTGCATACTCCAACCTCAAGCCATTGAAAGACATTTCGATCTTGAATTAGCTGTTGCACCAAGAAAATCTTGCAAATTCAAATGTTATCCAACTCAAAACTCAATTCCTACACTTTCCTCTTGCCTTGGGAGGTTTGCACCCCACCTGAGAGCAACCTGAGGGAAGTTCACACCCTTCCTGTGTGTAGCCTGCGAACTTGCCTGGGAAGTTCGCACCCTGCTCCACTGTAGCCTGCGAGAATGCTCAAGAAGTTCGCACCCTGCTCCACTGTAGCCTGCGAGAATGCTCAAGAAGTTCGCACCCTGCTCCACTGTTAGGGTGAGGGAAGTTCGCACCCTGCTAGTGTATTTGCCGAGAATGCCAACTAGGTTCACACCCAGCTAGAGGTGGGACCTGCGAGAATGAAATTATGTTCGCACCTCACTTCCATGACTCCGTGGCCTCCATGGCTCTGATACCATGTAGAAATTTCGATACAAATTAATGTATTCCTGCGATTCTCCTAATCTAACAATTTCCACCACTTGTTAAATACATAATCGATTCTACTATTATTATTGCGGAAGCAATTAAACCACGATTACAACCACAATGCACAAAGTGAAATATCAATAACACACAACACATAAGTTTTACCGGGAAAGCGTAAAGCTAAAAACCACACTATCATATATTATGTATATCATCAATCATGAAACAATCTCATACAAAACTCTAATCCAAGAGATATCAGTACAATAAAATCGTCTCACACTGTCATACACAAATCAGAAAATACACGCGCCAATTTCCGTGTCCAGACAGCCTGCCTCCTCTGCACAATCTCTGCAATCCGAATTCTCACAATGAATCGAATGAATGCAATTGCCTCATTTTCACATGCTCATAAGCATATTCGCTGCATGTGTGAAAAAATCGCAATTGATAGCCAAAATGTCCCTTTCATCTTTTATCTCAACTGGATCTCCAATGGATTTGCATGCATGTAGTTAACCGTGACGCATCTTCAGTTGCATGTGAGTTAACTGATTAACTGAACTCTTACTAGTGCAACTGAGCTTAACTCACTTAACTACACTTATAATTCTGTTACAATTCCAAATCACTCAGTTATGAATGAGATAATAGATTAATATTTATTATCTAATTTATTTAAGGGAAAAATAAATTAGAGACATGTTTCTTGTTAACTTTTCAACAGTCCCACCTAGTGCTATTTCCTTGATATTTTCCAATAAATGCAGGAAGGTAATCTCTTAGATGGGGAAGTTTGTCTTCTTCATGATTCGCTCTCGGAATGAGTGAAAGATCACAACCACATCCAGGGTCTCTATGACTGACCTCTCCAAACAAAAAAATCAAGTAGATAAGGTCACCGAAGAATACTTGGCTATATTCTCCTCAACTACCGGGGTACCTCTGCACTGTCAGGTCAAGAACCCCATCGATCTGACCCCCGACGCACCGCTACCAAATGGGCCAATCTATCACCGCTCTATGTTAGATAATGAGGATATCAAGTGACAGATCCAAGAACTGCTCCACAAGGGGCACATCTGTCCCATCTCATCACCTTGCGGGAGCCCAATCATGATGGTACAGAAGAAATATGGAACTTGGCAACTCTGCATTGATTACTGGGCCCTGAATAAAATCATAGTTAGAAACCGATACCCAATTCCTCAAACTGACGACCTCCTTGATCAGATCATGGGGGACAAATACTTCAGTAAGATTGATATAAAGTCTCAATACCACCAGGTCCCAATAGAACAAACAGATGTATGGAATATCTCCTTCAAGTCAAAGAAAGGCCTTTTTGAATGGTTGGTCATGCCCTTTGGTTTGAAAAATGCTCCAACCACTTTCATGAGGATGATGGATGATATCCTGTGAACATTCATGAATACTTTTGTAGAAGTGTATCTGGATGACATCCTCATTTACAACAAGTCTTGGGCAGAGCATTTGCATCATATTCAACAGGTTTTGCACACCTTGCGACAGCACAAGCTATACGCCAACTTGGAAAAATGATCCTTCGGCATGGAAAGGGTTCATTACCTGGGCTACATTGTTGATCAACATGGCCTACATGTGGATCCATATAAGATCCAAGTCATCCGTGACTTTCCATCCCCAACCACACTCACTGAGCTTCAGATCTTCTTGGGCCTTGCCAATTTCTACCGCAGGTTCGTGTTGGGATTCTCCCATATTGCATGGGCTCTCAACCAAATAACCAGGGGTGGTGGTAAGGAATTTTTTGCATGGGGCCAGTCCCAACAACAAGCATTCGATGATTTGAAGAAGCGCTTGTGCTCAACCCCAATACTTTCACTACCAGACCTACAACAAGCCTTTTAGATCGAGACAAATGCTTCAAACTATGTTGTGGGTGCCGTTCTCACTCAGCGCGACCACCTCATGACCTATCATAGTGAGACACTATCATATGTTGTCTATAAGTACCCTAATTATGACAAAGAAATGTACTCCATTGTGCAAGCCTGCCACCAGTGGAGACATTACATTCTTGGGAAGGAGACAGTCATCCAGATTGATCATAAGCCATTGTCGTTCATGCAAACACAAGGCACATTACAGAATGAATGCCATATAAAGTTGTCCACATACTTACAAAAATTCCACCTCAACATCAAGTATAAAATATGAAGCACCAACTGCGTCACTGATTGCCTCAGTAGACTGCTAGTTGCAGCACTCATCACGATGCTAGACTCTTGTGGCCATGAGACCTCAAGATGGCCCCAAATCTATGAGATAGACCCAAACTTCTCCACCACCTATCAAATGTTGGGTGAAAAAGCAGTTCTCGATAATTTCCATATTCAGGATGGGTTGTTGTGTTTTCTAGGCCATATCTGTGTTCCATCAAGGGAGCAAGTGAAGATGATCTGGGAATCCCACTACAGTCGGGTGGCATGACACTTCAACATTGAAAAGATAGTGTCGATGCTACAAAAACATTTCTACTGGGTGAAACTTCAACAGGAGGTCAACAAGTATATCAGGTCCTTCCTTGCCTGTACTATTGCCAAACCGACCACTAAGAAATAGGGCTTGTACACCCCTCTTCATACTCTTGACAGGCCATGGGAATCCATCTCAATGGAATACATGTCGGGCCTCTTGTCCACCAAGCAGGGAAATGAATGTGTTTTTGTGGTTGTTGATCGATTTTCTAAGATGGCGATTATGGTTGCCTGCAAGAAGAGCATCACAGGAGAAGCCACTGCCAAGCTCTTATTTGAACGAGTCTGGGTACATTTTGGAATCCCACAAACCATTGTCTCAGATTAGGATAGTTGATTTATCATCACATTCTAGTCAAGCCTTTGGCCACTGCTGGACACCAAGCTCACCAAATCCACGACCTTCCAACCCTAGATAGATGGCCAAATGAAGGTCATAAATCGAATGATCGTGCATATCCTACGCATGTATAATTCCAAGCATGCTCACACATGGGATGAGAGTCTTCACTATGTCCAACATAGCTACAACTGAGCCCTGCATAGCTCAATCAACCACAACCCTTTTCAGGTGGGGTTGGGATTCCAACCATTGGGTCCCATAGATGTTTCACTTCCCCTGACAGTCACCTCAATTGACGCATATCCTACTCCAACTGAAGCTGAAAAAGCCACCCGATTCATTGAGTGGATCCAAAACATCCACCAACAGGTTCAGGATATCCTACAAAAGTCCAATGATAAGTACAAGCAACGCCATGATCAACATCAGGTGCCACATAAGTTTCAGGTGGGCGACAAAGTTTGGTTGCACTTGCAAAAATAACGCCTTATAGGACCCCATCGGAAGCTTCGCCCAATTCATTATGGGATGTACACCATCACCAAGGCTATGGGGGATAATTATTTTGAGCTCAACATTCCTCATTTCCTTGGCCTGGACCCAGTGTTCAACGTGGACCTCCTTCGACCTTATTTCCCACCATTATTGGACACCTCAGACATAGCAGAACAAATGACACCAACATAGCTCAACCCTAACTACATACAATAGGCATAAAATGATCATATTATGGACACACATATCAAGGGAAATTGACAACAAGGTATCTAGATTTATCGAATCGTCAAAGTAGGGCAACTCCTGCACTAAGGCAAGTGGCTCACCTGGGGCCAAATTCAGTAGAAATTTCCTCATCTGATGGGGGAACTCAATGCAATGGAGACCATTGATTCATAAGGAGGGAGGATTGATCTAGGTGGATATCGGTGGCTACCCACCTTTTCCAGTTGGCTCAAAACAAATTTATGGCAATTTTGGTAATTTACTATTTCTAGTAGTTTTTCAGGTCCCGAACTTCCGGAGCAGTTTTGAGGCCCTAGACGACGTTTTTTTGGGTATGTACTAGTCAAAAAAATTTCATCATGAAATTTTAGTCAATAATTGTAGTCCTCAGATAGATATTTCCAACGGGCTATCGTATGCCTAAAACAGTGATCGTATGCAAAAGTTACGACCCCAGGAAGTTGATGTACCGACTTACACAAACGGGGCCCACATGACTTTTGACACTTCATCTCCTAGGGTTAGGTTTTTGGATGTCTATGGTTTTTGACACTCCTGTTTATTGTAAAAAGGCCTTTAGAGCTTCATTGTAATTATCTTCTTGCAAATGAGCATAACCATCACATCTCTTCTCAGAGATAAGTTGCCACCATTCCAACAAGCTTGTTTTCTGCTGCATTTTACAGTTTCTCAAGAAAACAAGCTTGTTGGAATGGTGGTGGCTTATCTCTCAGAAGAGATGTGACGGTTGCGCTCATTTGCAAGAAGATAATTACAATGAGGTTCTGAAGGCCTTTTTACAATAAACAGGAGTGTAAAAAACCCTAGACATCCAAAAACCTAACCCTAGGAGATGAAGCACTAAAAGTCATGTGGGCCCCATTTGGGCAAGTCAGTACATCAACTTCTCGGGGTCGTAACTTTTGCATACGATATTCGTTTTAGGTGTACGATATCCTGTTGGAAAGATATATCCGAGGAATACAACTATTGATGAAAATTTCATGATGGAACTTTTTGAATGCAACATACCCAAAAAAACGTCGTCTAGGGCCTCAAAACAACTCTGGAAGTTCGGGACTCGAAAAACTGCTAAAAATAGTAAATTACCAAAATTGCCAAAAAGTTGTTTTGAGCTAGCTGGAAAAGGTGGGTGGCCACCTATATCCACATGGATCAGAAAAATTCCCAATTTATTTTTTTGGGAAATATCATTAGTAAGGAACCATGCATTTTTTTTGGAAAGTTTTCTACCCTGCAACACATTTTTTCTAAAATTTGTGGCTTAATTGATCCGGATTATTTTCGGCACGAAATGAGAGTGGAGATATAATAAAGAAATGCACAGAGATATTGCAGATATTCAATAATATAACAGAAATGTATCAGAGATGAAACCATAAACATAGATATACAGTAATACACGATTTCTATTAATCAGAGAAATGTACAGAGACTGTAAAAATACAGAGTGAAAGACTCGCTAGAATGGTGGCAGCTTATCTCTGAGAAGAGATGTGACGTCTACTCGCATTCGCAAGAACATGATTACAATGAGGCTCTGAAGGCCCTTTTACAATAAACAGGAATTCCAAAAGTCCTAGACATCCAAAAACCTAACCCTAGGAGATGAAGTGCCAAAAGTCATGTGGGCCCCGTTTGGGTAAGTGAGTACCTCAACTTCCCGGGGTCGTAACTTTTGCATACGATCTCCGTTTTAGGTGTGTGATAGCTCGTTGGAAAGGTATTGTAGAGGAGATTCATTTTGGGGGCTCAATAATTCCTTTGGATATCATTGAGAACCTCGATCTCGAAAAACCTTCATTTGGACCCTCAAAATGGCCCCGGAAGTTAAAACCTACTAAAAATAGTAAATTGCCAAAATGGCCAGAAAACTGTTTTGAGCCATTTGGAAAAGGCGGGTGGCCACCGATATCCACCTGGATCATTAATATCTGAAGTCTTCTCTACCAGATCAATACATATATATCTGATGGGTTCTTTGGAGCAAAAAGAAGAAGATTGGATTTCTTACATCTTGGGCCCAAATCTTTCGAGACAATTCGTTTCAACAAACATAGATACTAAGAGGTAAAAATGGCAATTACGCTTCATTGATCTTGAATTTCTCCTTTGGAAACAACAACAATCCACTCGAATCCTTTTCTTTGATGGAGCTTGAACAGGTAACCTAGGGGCAACAGGTGCTGGGGTAGTCATCTTAGATTCCGATGAAAAAAAGATCTTGGATTACTCATGGGGGATTGGGAAGACTACCAATAACAGGGAAGAAAGTCTTGTAGTCTATATGGGACTTCAAATTGCAAGTTCGAGAAACCTCCATGAACTCACCATTCTTGGGGACTCATAACTAATTATAAAGCACCTTCTTGGCTTAAAAAGTTCAACTCTTCAAATTCATAACAATCTTTAATCTCGAATAAATTATTTGAAATTCCAATTCGCCAATATCCATTTCTTCCATATTATGCGTTCCCAAAACTAGGTTGCCGATAACTTGGCCAAATTAGAAAATAATTTGGAACAAATTCAAATCTGCATAAATCAGGATGAAACCCATGCGTGGATCCCTTAAGAACCATTATCCTTGGCTTTTCCTCCTTTTCAGTTTGGAACTACTCCTTTTTTACAACTCAGTTTATCCCCCATCCGATTTTCCCCTCCCCTTCCTCCTTTCTGCGCTTCCCCTCTCGACTTTCCTCCCTTTCTCCACCTGCCCCCTTCTCCCCCCCTTTATCGACATCTGGACTACCTCACTATCCCTCTCATGTGTCCTTGAAAAATCTCCTCATGTATTCTCTTTTTAATTCATCCCTGTCTCTTCTCCCCTCACGTTTGTTAGCTCCACATGCTCCCCGTAATCCCTGACGAATTCCCCCTCAGCTATGGCATCACTTTCCATTATGTCCTCTATGAACATTGTCTCTGGTATGTGGGTTATTCATTCCTTTCGTCCCTCTAAGTGTGTGATGTCAACCTCCCTTTCTACTTTGAGGTTAACGGTCCGAATCCTCTCAAAAGCTTGTTCGCATCTCATTAAAGTTTTTTATTCTTTTGCGCTCCTGATTCCTCCCTCCACAATGCGTCAAAGCACCAGAGACCCCTGCTCCTATCCCTCCTACACACTGGAAGAGTTCTGAGATCAAATTTGAGATATGCATCGGGTATACAAATGTGCAGAGGAAAGAATGGACACCCAAATAAGGGAGCTTCAAAGAGAAAATAAAGAACTTTGTCACCAAACATGAAATCCACAGAACCATCTTCATCTAAAGGAACACCGACACAACCAAGAGCTAGAAATAGCTCTGTGTGAGGTTAATGGGAACACCAGGAACATTGGAGTTCTTAGTCAACAATTGGGGAATCCCCTTGGCCACCCTCAACACCTAAAAAATTCAAATGAATCAATAAATTCAAGGTTTCCCTCAACCTTTCACTCTGAAGCAGGACTTGATAAGAACTAGGATCCTCCTGACCCAACCTTGGCTCTAGTGAGACACAAATCAGGCGAAGGAATTTCCTTGATCAAAGCCAATCAAGCAAGTCACCAGGAAGCAAAAACACCTTCCTACAATCACTAACCATGTTTCTTTGATGACCTGCACATTTTTGTTTATTTTGTTCTCATTTGTAGCCATTTTCACATGGAAGAGTACTAGTTATTTTTGGACATTCTCTAAGTCACCCTTTAGAAATTTGGGTATGTTTTATATTGTTTGCATGAAATATTTTTTTCCTCAGGAAACATGTCGCATTTTTTCCTCATTTTGCATGTTTCCTCGATTTTCGTGTCCATTGTTGGGTGGTTTTTTGGCACATGGTTTTTTTCCGATGGTTTTCTATTTCCAGTTAAGGAATTAGGGTTGTTGACTAATCCAGGTCATTGGGTTAGGGTTTTGGATGTCGCTAGCTCCTATATGTATATTGTATTATAAACAATGTATCACGATGACTGCATATAGAATATGTTGGTTTTCCCAGTTTGGGTTTCGAGGGGAAAAATCTTTGTGTAATGTTTGTATTTTCCATTGTATCTTTTCTGTTCTTTTACTGAAAATTTGTTTGCAGTAAATATTGTACAAGGTTAAAATCTAGATTTGGTATTAGAGCTTTGTTGACTTCATGGAGATGCCTTTGTGGTCAAGGGTTTGGCTCGAGATTGTGATAAGCCTTGTTACATTGGGAGATATGTGGTATTGATTTTTCAGGTGAAAATAAATGGTGAAAAATTCGAAAACGAAGATCAAGAAGTTTAATGGGAGAAGTTTTGACCTGTGGAAGCTCAATATGGAATATCTGTTGGTGGATAGAGATCAGTGGATCATGGTAGATCCAGGTACTGTACCTACATGAACTTCAACAAATGACTAGAAAAAGTTGGATCGGAAGGAGAAGAGCACAATCCGACTGTGTCTCTCAGATTCAATATTACTAAATGTGTCAGAGGAAGCTACAACCAAGGATTTATGGGATAATTTAGGGAAGTTGTATCAGTCTAAGTCCCTAGTAAATAAACTATTCCAAAGAAAGAAGCTGTATAAACTAAGGATGAGAGATGGAGACTCAATAGCAGAGCATTTGAACGCCTTCAATACTATGGTAAGTCAGTTAGTATATGTTGAAATTAAAATTTCATATGAAGACACGTGTATCAGTTTACTATTTTTTTTACCAGAATCGTGGGATAGTCTGGTTGTGGCCATAGTTAGTAATAAAAATTCCTTGAATTTTGATGAAGTGGTCTCATCCTTGTTGTCGGAGGAGATGAGACGAAACAATATGGAAGGACATAACACATACACATTATTTGCAAGAGGACGCTCCCAGGAAAGAAATAGATCTAAGTTCTCAAGTCGGAGATCTAAGTCTAAGGGTATATCTAAATCTCCTAGAAAGTTTGTAAAGGTATGTTGGAGATGTGGAAAAGAAGGGAACAACAAGAAGTACTGTAGATCCAAAGTTGAGAAAAAGAAGGGATATGAAGAATCTCCTTCTATAAAAGAAAAGACCTCCAAGGAAGAAGGAGGGGATGTGTACTTGGATTCTTCAAGAACACATGTAGATCATGATGCATGATTGGTTGACTCAGGTGCATCCTTTCATATGAATCCCCACATGGAGTGGTTCTGTGAATATGAAAGGTATGATGGAGGTAATGTTTTCCTAGGTGATGACTCGACAACCATAATCATAGGTTGAGGAAAAGTAAAGTTGAGGCTCATAGATGGAAGGATTATAACACTACCTGGTGTTCTGCACATCCCAGGATTGGCCAGAAATTTGATTTCTGTAAGAAAAATGGATGATGCAGGGGTAAAAACAATATTTGAAAAGAAAACTTGCAGGATGGTTCGAGGAGCAATGGTGTTGTTGAAGGGAGTTCCGTTTGGAAATCTGTATAAGCTGCAAGGAAGCACTATTAGTGATGGGTGTAATAGGTCCATTGTTCTGGATATTGGAGTTGAAGAATAAATAACTCCTACGGTCTATGGAGAAAAGGTTATTCCATGGCATCAAAGACTGGGGCATATCAGAGAGAAGGGTCTTCAACTACTACACGGTAAAGGTATGGTTGAAGGTATGTCTAACTGTTCTCTGGATTTTGATTTCTGTGAACATTGTGTATATGGGAAGAAAAATCAGGCAAGATTCCCCTTTGGTGCATCGAGGGAAGGAGGAATTTTATAGCTAGTTCACAATGATGTTTTTGGACCTGTATTGATCCCATCATTGGTAAAATATATGTACTATGTCTCATCTATAGATGAATTCTTGAGGAATGTTTGGATATATTTCCTTAGGAATAAATCTGAAGTCTTTGACAAGTTTAAAGAGTTTAAGGCTCTTGTTGAGAATCAAACAGAGAAAAGAATTAAGGTGTTGAGAAAAGATAATGGGGGAGAGTTCTACGAGAATGAATTTGAAGAATTCTGTAAGAAGTGAGGTATATGAAGGAAAAATACTACTCCATATACACCTTAGTAGAATGGATTTGCAGAAAGGATGAACATGATGCTGATGAAAAAAGAAAGGTGCATTCTCAGTGGTGCCGGGTTAGGGCAAGAATTCTGGCCAGAGGCAGTCAGTACTGCATGTTACCTAGTTAATAGATCACCCTCATCAGTGATGGATGACAATAATCCACAAGAGGTATGGACTGGTAAGAAACCTTCTCTCACACATCTCAAGGTATTTGGCTGTGATGTGTATGTTCATGTTCCAAAGGAAAACATGAGTAAGCTAGATAAGAAGGCTGAAAAGTGTGTCTTTATTGGATATAAAGATGGTCTCAAAGGTTATAAGCTTTGGAGCCCAAAAACTAAGAAGGTAGTGTATAACCGAGATGTGGTATTTAGAGAAATGAAGGATGTTGTTAAACATGAAGTCCTACCAAGTCAGGAAGAACCAAATAAAATATAGTTTGATTTAAAGGATGATGAATCAGACTCTACAGAAGAACATGAATCATAAGAAGAAGATCCTCATACTCCAGTATTCAAGAGATCAGTTTGGGAAAGAAGGATACTGGAAAGGTATACTCCATCTGATTTCCATTCAAATTTTTCTTTGTCGATTATTGATGATGATCCTATAATTGTCAGGGAGGCAATGGATTCAGAGGATGGAAATCTCTGGAAAAATTCCATGGACGAAGAAATGGCTTGGATAAGAATGAGGCTTGGGATCTAGTGGAGTTGCTAACTGAAAGAAATCCCATTTGCAACAAATGGGTATTTAAAAAGAAGCCGAATGCAAAAGGAAAAGTGGATAAATACAAATCTCAGTTAGTAGAAAAGGGTTATTCCCAGGTTGAGGGAAATGATTTTGGTGAGATTTTTTCTCATGTTGCCAAACTAACCTCTATAAGATTTTTGTTATATGTTGTTGTTGCATTTGATTTTGAAGTAGAGAATATGGATGTGAAGACAACATTCCTACATGAGGATATGGAAGAAGAAATCTATATGAAGCAGCCAAAATGATTTGTTTTGGAGGGAAAGAAGGAGCTAGTATGCAAGCTGAAGAAGTCCATGTATGGTTTAAAACAATCACCAAGGATGTGGTATAAAAATTTGATACTTATATGTTGGGAATTGGTTTCAAAAGAACCAAAGAAGATCATTGTGTCTATTTTAAATTAATTGGTGATCATTTGATTTATTTGGTTTTGTATGTGGATGACATGTTGCTGATAGGAAACAATAAGGAGATTATCTAGGATGTGAAAAATTAGTTTCCCTCTAAATTTGACATGAAGGATCTCGGTGCTTCAAATTTCATTTTGGGCATGGAAATTAAAAGAGATTGAAAAAAGAGGAAACTCTGGTTAAATCAAAGAAAATATGTCGTGACAATATTGTAGAGGTTTAATATGTAGGAATGTAAACCGGTCAAGGTTCCTATTCATGTTGGTGTAAAGTTATTTGTGGATCAGTGTCCCAAGACACATGAAGAGGAGGAGGACATGTCTCATGTTCCATATGCGAGTGAATTTGGCAGTTGGTTGTATGCAATGGTCTGTACTAGACTGGACATTGCACATGCAATGGGAATTTTGAGCAGGTATATGTTAAAACCAGGGAAGGAGCATTGGACAATAGTAAAAAGGGTTTTCAGGTATTTGCGTGGCACTGGTCTCTATGGATTGTGCTAACAAGGAAGAACAAGATTAGATAGAGTGGTGAATATATGTGGCTTTTTGAATGTAGACTGGGATGGAGATTTGGATCATAGGAGAGCTACAAGTGGGTATGTTTTTAACCTGTTTGGAGGAGAAATAAGTTGGATGAGAAAAATACAGGCTGTAATGGCACTTTCAACTACATAAGATGAATACATGGAAGCCACTCATGCAAGTAAGGAAGCAGTATGGTTACAAATATTGTGTTCAGGTATTGGGCCGGTACATCAATATGTAAGGATAGATTGTGACATTCAAAGTGCAATTTTTCTGGCGAAGAACCCAACTTATCATTCAAAGACAAAGCATATTGATATTCAATATCAATTTGTGAGAGACATGGTTGAATAAAAGAAAGTATTGCTCATGAAGGTGGGCACTTTGAAGAATGTTGCAGATTCGTTAACAAAAATTTTGAGCACTGAGAAGTTCTCTTGGTGTAGAGGATCCATGGGCATTGTTGTCCTGGATTGTTGACTGTGTAACTGTGTAACCCCCTATATGAAAATAAAACAACAAGTGGGAGAATACTGGGTATGTGTTAACAATAATTTTTTTCCTCAGGAAACGTGTTGCATTTTTTCCTCGTTTTTCATGTTGCCTCAAGTTTTGTGTCCATTGTTGGGAGGTTTTTCAGCACATGGTTTTTTGTCGATGGTTATCTATTTCCGGTTAAGGAATTAGGGTTGTTGACTAATATAGGTCATTGGGTTAGGGTTTTGGATTCCACTAGCTCCTATATGTATATTGTATTGTAAACAATGTATCACGATGAATGAATATAGAATATGTTGGTTTTCCCCATTTGGGTTTCCAGGGGAAAAATCTCTATGTAATGTTTGTATTTTCCAATGTATCTTTTCTTCTCTTTTAATGAAAATATGTTTGCAGTAAATATTGTACAAGGTTAAAATATACAAGAAAGTATTAGACATTTTTATGGACACATATCAAAGTATCTATCTTCTGTCCTTTTGTAAAGTGTTGTAGAACAAATTTTTTTTTTTAATACAAATCCCCAACCATCTATGTTAAAAGAAAAAAACATGATTAAAACTATCAAGGATTGTCAAATTACCTTCCACGTGGATCAAAATCAGGTAATAAAGGACATTATAAATAAGATTGGAAGACCCATTAGAGAAAAGGTACAAGGAAAGGTCCATGAAAATAGAATGGAATGTGATCTGATGGTTGAAAACAAGTTAGAAAGGACATCATAAATAGGTTTGGAAGAGCCAATGAAGGAAAAGAAACAAGGAAAGTTCCAAGAAACTTCGATGGAAGGAGTTTTGATAGTAAAAGATGATTGAGGAAAGATCAAGAAGGATATTAGAAATAAAAATACTTAATGGAAAAATACAATAGGAAAATTGATTAAAATCAAGCCAAAATATAGTTCAATGAGGCTACGAGATAGACCGACTAGGTATAGAAATAAGTTCCACTGGAAGAAAAAAATATTGACAAGATAAATAAGAATTAATATAAGAGTAAGAGATAATGATATTATTTAAGAGATCCATTATGTAACATTATGCAACTCACATTGGTGATCCTATGATTGGGGTGGTGATACACCACAATAGATCCTTCAAATAGAAGTCAGTAAAACCCTAAAGCCACAAATACAAATATCAAATAAACAACCATTTGGAAAATTTTGACTCCAAGACACTAGAAAAAACTTTATGTTAGGAAACTTGGACACCTCAAAAAATTTTCTTGGGAAAAATAGGTGATAGGAATTTATGATCAAAGAATGCAAACCAAGGAAAGACAATGCACCAAGAAGGAAAGGAAAACAATTAGGTAGGAATAGGGAATCAAATCTACCAAGATAACAAAAGTAAAGAAGCATAATAAATGTAGAATGGCATAACATAATATGGGGAACTTAAATGACAAAACATTTGACATAAACACACCAAGGGAAATAGGAATCCTAGAAGGAAGAAAAAGACCAGAGTAAGATAGTGTTGGATAAGAAAGGGCATCAATAATTGTGTTTTCATATACTAATAATCAAGTGTCAAATGAGAATATATGCAGGGGTATAATGGAGGTAAAACACAAAAAATAAGAGGAAGCTGTGTTATTATCAAGATTCTATCAAGCATGATCCATACCTAGAGAAATAATAATACCAGACTTGGTTCATGCAATTGCAAATTCACATGATATGGGAATTGCAATAATGGACAATAATTCCCATCACAACATAAACCGTAATGGAATTATTCAAAACCCCAAAATGAAAAGAACTTTGGAACCATGAGATGTTTGAGAGTGAGCCAAAACATACCTAGTTTGTGATAGAGGCAAGCTAAAAGTACGAGAACCACAATAAGGGACGATAATTCCCATAAAAACATAAACCATAAGAGAAGTATTCAAAATCCAACAAGGAATAGAACTTTGGAATCATAAGAATGAATGATACATGAACCACAATCAGGGACAATAATTCCCATCACAACATAAACTGTAAGGGATGTATTCAAAATCCCACAAGGAATATAACTTTGGAATCGTAAGATGTTTGAGAGCGAGCCAAAACATACTTTGTTTGTCTTGGAGGCAAGTTAGAAGTATGTACATGGACAAAAGAAAATAGGCCATTTTACACCATGGAGGAGCTCAAGTTTAGACATTAGAAGTTTCATGTCCAACTACTTATTCAATTTGTTGGGCATAACTATGGCAACATTTGGCCAATGGAATGGTTGTAAATGTTGTCAGAATCACTCAAGGTGGAAATTGAATCAATGGTTACAAATCATCAAGGATGAACTTCAACACTAGCCAGTAAAGGTTAAAGATGATACACACTTTTATTTTTACTAAGTTATAATTATCTTTTGTGGTTAACAGAAACACTAATCAAGTCCAAAATTTTAGGTAGGATAATAAAAATTCCCATCTACCAATATTGTACCACTAGACAAGGATGTGGAAAAGGTACCTCCATCAATTCTACAAATATGTGGAAGATAATGTTCTAACATGATGTCAAGTATTGGAAAGGAATGAAGATGAGAAAAACCTAGGTTCAAAACAAGGGGGAGAATGAGGGTAGAAGCCAAAAAGTAATATATGAAGAGTATTCATATATTAGAGTTTGAGGATCACATGAACACCCAACAATTCCACTAAAACATGTTATAAGTTGAGTCACCTTGAGATAACTATGTCCACATGTCATGATTTCAAATAGATACTAATTAAAAAAATCACGAGGGCACACCATGGAAACCCCCACAAGTAAGAGTGGGTGGAAAATTCAACAAAGAAACAATAGAGAAGATGGTTGAAGAAGCTTATCAACCCAACTATGATTTCATCCTAAATAACTGGAATAATATGACCTTGAAAACATATTGAAAAGGAATTATGTAAAGAAGAATTTAGGCTGGAGAAGATGGCCATATGTAGAATACGACTTTAGGAGAGTACCCAAATTAGTAATGTAACACACCCGACCCCCAAATCCCTCTCAGGCTAGTGGGATGTCAAATTTCCACTTCCATTAAGATTTAGGTCTTAGGTTTACACCCTTATTCTAACTTTGTCCCTCGTGGCGCAGACAATGACTTCTTCTACATATTTTGTACCATGTGCAAATATGAAAAATCCATAGACTCATCATCCTTCCTTTCCCAACAATTCCTTGGTGAAATCCAAATACATGGACCAGGGATAAGTCTCCCCGATCAGACATCTCTGACTCACCCAGTCTGACTATATTGATGATTCGTGGTGAGCTAGATTACCTCCCCATTGGGAATAAAGGTCACACCTCCCACATTCATTCTCGATCGAACTTCTCCGATAGCTCCATCCCTGACAGATCCAATGGTCTTTGGGTTAGAAAATCAACGGTCTTGGTTTACTCAACAACTCAAACTTTACGATGAATAATGACTCGCTCATTCTCCACTTAACACTTGACCGGTGGAGTCTATAAGAAAATATACAGTTGTGATCTTATCGGGCTACCTTACCCATAAATCAACGACTTCTTCTCACTCAGACCTGCTCCATCGGAAGATGTCCGCTTGACGTGATCACTCAACTTCTCGAGTGGTTCTTCCTGACGCGATTCACTCTGATGGATCCAACGGTCCTCAGACCCTCACATCCAATGGTTAGAGATCAATCAAATCTCACATCTACTCAAAATTTAATTGGAAATTTAACTTTATCAAGGTTCTTTCTTCGGGATGGATCATTCTATATCCAACGAATCAGAACCCGACATCTTCAACACCGAAGGATCTACAGTTATCCCCATCCTCGGTCTTTCAACATTGATATTTTCTCATCATAAAATCCTCATATGCCTCTTCCTAGACTTTCCCAACTCAGATTTCCTAATAGGCTTGTTGGCATAGTGCTCAAGGAATCTATGGTCTAGATCTCATTGGTCCATCCTATGATAGATCAATGAATCACATCATCTCAAAACTTCCCCATTGTAATTTCACTATGAATTCGCATTATGTTTTTTCCCAAAGTCTTCACCTTCCTATAGGCCTTCCCTAAGCCCAAAAATATACAATGAACGATCGAGATCTAGTCTCCTCACCCGATCAACGACTATCGTTTCCTCTAGCTTTAAACAAGGATTTTCAACAGGGTTAAGGAATTGTTATTTCTCAAATTAACAGTCCCACGGTATTTCCAGACACATTCCTACAAGGGTTTTAACTCAACTCCTTTGGTATTTTAATCTTCTCTCTAGCAAGAAATAATCCTGCTACCCAGACACCCAAATGAGGATTTTATATCTTGCAATATTTCCATTTCAAAGTGCAGGGAAAAGCACATGATTATCATCCTACAATGACCTTCCTTATACAATTATCACATTTAATTCATTAATCCTTTAAGGGGATATTGCAACACTCCATTCAAATCAAAACTTGACATTTATTCATTACACATAAACCACTAACATGAAAATAATACAATTTACAACCATTAATAAACATTCAATAGACATTTCAAATAAAAAACTTATCTGTTCAATGATGTTTCCAACCATCCAACTGACTGAGGGGAAATGTATTTCCACCCAGTCGTAGGCTATGCTGCACTTTGTCTTTCTACAACAAGCCACCCATGTGACATGCCATGATACCACTAGGGGATTCTCTCAATTGACCATAAGGTCAAGGAATGGATCAGGGAGGTTACTCTCCTTCACTCCACTGACAACAACAATTTTTTTCCTCTTCCCACTCAGCTTAGGGCCTCCATGAATTTATCAGGAACCTTCCTAGTTGGATTTCATGTGCGCAAGGGAGTCCCTTCTCTACTACACTGTCCCTCAATGACCTCCCCTTACCAGTGTTGGTTTCTTTCCAGTAAGTACCAAGTCACAACAATATTTTTCTCTAGTCTGGATATCGGTCTTCTATATTCTAGGGTGACCATTCAAGTCTTGGGAAAGCTTCATATTTTCCTCAGGAAAACTTCCTAGTTTCTCTCTGCTACTAAAATTTGTGTTTGTGAGATTTGTTTCTCATTATCATCACCATCTATTTGTGAGTCTACAACTCATCTATGTGTGTGATTATTCTCTATTTTCATCTATGTGAATTCATTTTCATATTCTGTTCATGTCTCTGTGTATGTCGCATCTCTTTTAGTGTGTGTGTGTGTGTGTGTGTGTGTGTGTGTGTGTGTGTATTTTTTTTCCCTCTTCCTCCTTATTTGTTTTCCTCCATTGGAACATTCTCACTATTCCTAGGGATGTCCACTGGATTCCGTTAGAAGTAAGCTCCTAGGGTCAAGCTCCTAAATCAAAGGGGAAAATCCATGCACACTTCTAGTTGACACTGTAGTCGACCCTCCACTCTTTCAAGTACCAATTTTGAAGGAATTTATAACTACTCCAACCACCTGATATTTGTTCCATTAAAAAGTTCCTTGTGGTGAAGGTAAACATGGACGTACTTTGGACAGATTATGCATTCAAGTAATGCAAGTGTAGGATGAATTGTTGGGAAATCTTTATATTTTCTTCATTAAAACATCCCAGTTCCACCTCACTAGTACCACTCATGGTACCATGGCCAGTACTGCAAGGATTACCTCTCAGTCAGTTGTATGGTATTTTTATTAATCATAAACATAATTACAAGCTTCATTAATCACAATACACGAAGGATTAAACATGATTACAATCTTGGGTGGAAACGAGGTGTCACATTCCCCTCCCCCTTAAGCAAACATTGTCCTCAATTTTTTTTAACACCACACACACACACAAAAAGAAAAAATGGGTATCCCACCCTCATGGCATATTTTAGTCCCCATGTGGCCTCATCTTCTCCAAAGTGTTTCCATTGCACCTTGACCTGCATGATGGGTCGGTTCTGGAGCAATACCTCTTTCCTGTCCAGGATGCATTGAGGCTCAGGATGGAATTATTCTTTCGGTTCCACTTGTATCATAGTACAATTGATACCATGATTAGAAACATGAATATACTTCTTTAATAAAGATACATGGAACACATTATGAGATCTAATATTAGGTGGTAGGGAAATTTTATATGCCACTGGTCCCACTTTTTCCAGGACTTCAAACAGTACACAATAGTGGGGCACTAACTTGGAACAAGTTCCCATCCTTAAGGATCTTGTTTTGGGTTTCACCTTGATATAATCTCCCACCATAAACTCCTTATGGGTTCTCTTGCTATATGCATAGATTTTCTATCTATCCTAGGATGATTTTAAATTATTCTTTATTATGATCGCTTCATGTTCCATTTATCTTAACAAGTTAGGTCCAAATGTGATCCTATCCACTGGACTATGCCAACTAATTGGAACTCTACATTTTCTACCATATAGAGGCTCGAAAGGGCTCATATTCAATGATTCTTGATAACCATTGTTGTAGGAAAACTCTAACATGGGTAGATATTCCTCCCACTGTTTGGTGTAACACCCATGTTTCCCCTAGGGCGTAAATATAACTATATTGGCCAATAGACTATGACAAACTTGATATGTGTGAATGTTTGATTTAATGAACCTTTGTATAAAAGGTCAATGAATGTAATTTTTGTAATTAATAGAAAAATGGATAAGTGTTGCATGACTTACGAAAGGGTGGTTTTCCAAGAGAGACCACATATGCTATGAAAGATATGGTGAGGGGGACCAGGAATGGTTGAGATAACCCCCACCAAACCAATACTTTTATGGATTTGATTGCTCAGGATCATAACAATCCTATGACCCAAGAATGAATTACAGTCAGGCTGGTAGGTGGGAAGACCTCCTAAAGAGTTAATGAGGGGATGGGGCAGAGTGCCCATCTGTAAGGATTTCAGACCTAAACATAGACTGAGAATTTGGGCCACACACAGTCTTGCCAAGGAAGGAAATAAAGGAAGGCATGGTGAGTAGAGGAAACACAACAAAGAGAAGCAGAGGGGAGAGACTAGGATCATGTTCGAGAAGAAATGAGAACGAGTGTGTTATGATCATAGGAAGTGGATAACAAGGTTATGATACATGCTAACAAATGAGGCTAGTGAGTGACTGAGGAAGTAATTAGGCATACCTCCTTGCTTGGTATAGAGAAAAACCATTGCAAGGATCCTATGGGATGAGGAGAGTAACCTCCGTCTCTAACTGTCGATGAGATGGAAGAAAGGACTCTCTCTCAGAGCATCATGCTCTAGCTCGAGGGTGGACAATGGTAAATTCGTTAGGAGTGACTGAGCCTATGGTTGGGTGGAAACATGCACCCCTTTCAGCAGTCATATCACATCTTCTGGTTTTGATAAGTGTTTTCATCCTCTGTACGTTGAAATTGAATAATGTATGAATGCATGAATTTATATATCTATAATTTTTTATGTATTGAATGGTTAAGTTATGTGTATGCACTAATTTTATTGTGAACTTATGCTTCTGATTGATTGACTATATTCCCCATCTTAGTCCTCGAGGTGTCATGGGACGTAAAATGGTAGGATGACTGAGATAGAAAGTATTGAGTCAATCTGGCCCTGTCCATATGAAGAGGATATCTTGTTCAGACTCCTTATTATGTGACCGAGATACCATGCCCAAGTCCTTACCAATTTCATGGTGAAGCTTAGGAAGGACAATGATATTTAAGTCTCGAAAGGGAGGATCCTTTCATTTGGAAGACGAGTAGACGAGATTCATTTAGGAGGACCCATGTGACCAACACCTAGGAACCTTAGGATAATCCTAAGGGAGTTAAATCCTTCTATATTTAGAGCTAGGGAAGTCCGAGACTTCATATTATTGGTGACCCTACTAGTCACAAACCAACTAAAGACGACCGAGAGTTACAACCACCTGCAAAGTTGATCAACAACAGATGGTTACCCTAATGGTTAGATGAAAATCTCTTATTGACTAAACCAGGATCCAACTCCCTATCGAGAAATAGTGCGAGCCACTGATCAAGAATGTTCATAGGTTCCCTCAGCCATTGGATCTACCCCGAGATGACTTTAGCTAAGTTCCACTTCAGGAGAATGGAGATGCTATAACATTAAACTCCTCGAATGCCGAAGTTATGAAGTGAAGAAAGTCGTAGATTTGGGGATTCTGTTAGGAGTCTCACCTAGCATCCGATCATTCGGGAGGAGGGACCCTTGAGCGGAAGTTACAAGCCATAGATCTATGGATCTATGTGGACGGATATTGATTGTGAGATTTGAGATATGTTAGAAGGCTGTCAGTCTGGCATGACGTGGAAAGCTGACGTCACTAGGGTGATGTGGACCATCGATCGATGTGCCATGTGTCACTTGGATTTGTGCATATCACATACCCTATAGACCCATTGGAATGTGACACATGTCACCCCTGGCCCCTTCCACGTGTTAGCTCCTGGTACGAGCTGCCTAGCCAAATTGGTTGGTGAGGTGATCGGAACTCCGGGAGTCTGAGACTTTGGACTGAGGTGTAGTATTGTAGAGAGACCAAAAGGCCTGAAGGACGGAACCACATGGCAAGAATATGAGACTTCAGGACTCCAAAAGGTCTCGTGTGTAGATAGTAAAGAGGTGTTCAGTGATGAATTCCTTACAGTCGATATATTATAAAGGGATTGAGTCCATCATTGGCTGAGGTGATGAATGGATGTTCCCTGCAAGAGGAGAGAACCTGGTAATGGATTCCCATGGATCTCAACTGATGAACACCCGAAGATCCTTCACCATAGCATGTATTCCAATATTGAACTCAGATATGAGAAATGATGACCATGATTGGAGAGCTCTTGGTGAGAAGAAATACAATAGAGACACAAAAGGAGGATCTAATTTAAGAGGAAAACAAAGTCTTGATGCCCCACCCCTAGGAAAGGAATTAAGGGGTCGGGTGTGTTAAAAATTGGCATCAAATATAGGTTTCAACACTTGGCCTTCTTGGGCTCATGGACGAGTCATGTAAAAACCATATTTAAAGAAATTTTAAGGGAATGGATCCCATAATAGAAGTGGGGAATGGATCCCACAATAGAGACGAAGAATTTGACAAAAGGAGGGCGGTGGAAACTATTCCGGATCTGGATGAAACTGTAAGGAGCCTCATGGATGAATTATAGATTTTCAAGGCCGACAACGAGAGATTGATAAAGGATAAAGAAAAAAAAATGGAAATTAATGCAGTCTTGTTGCAGAGCTTATCCGATATACAGAGGCAACTGCAACATGGACCCGCAACTAGTCATGTGGACCAACGACATATGAAGAGAAGTCAAAGTCCACCTGAGATACGGAAACATGGTCCCATAAGTGGCCACACTAGAAGGATTACCTTGAGGAAGGTCAAACCTGGAGGCAAGGGACACTCATCGAGGGAGTCCTCTGGGGAGGAAATTAGCAACTCCGAGGGATTTTCTAGTAGCAAGAATAGCTCACATTCTCAAAGGAAAGGAAAGAAGCAAAATAATTCCAAAAGTTGTGATCCTGAAGAATTCAAGAAAGCCAAACCACCCTCTTTCGATGAAGATATTAAGAAAGGTGAAGAGGCCGAAGCTTGGCTGCTTGGTTTAAAGAAGTACTTCAAATCCCATGACTACTCTGAAAACTTGAAGGCTCGAATAGCCATCTTCCACCTAAATGGGAAGGCTTCCATTTGGTGGGAAGACCTTAGGAATGTGAAAGGAATCCATGAGAGGGACTTATCATGGAAACAATTTGAGAAATACTTCAAGAAGAAGTATCTGTCAGAGAAATACTTTGATGGGAAGACTAAGGAGTTTTATGAACTCAGGCTAGGACAACTCACCATAGAGGAATATATCAATAAATTCCTTGAACTGATTAGGTATGTAACCTACATAAAGGATGAAAAGGTAAAAGTGCAATGATTTATTAGTGGGTTACCTCAGTCCTACCGGAACAAGATTGATTTTGATGAGCCAAAGACCTTATAAGATACTATTCAGAAGGAAAGGTATTTTTATGAACAGTTCGGGAATCAGACGGAACCTCATGAGGAATGGAAGAAGAATCATTCAAGATTCAATAAGAAGAGGTTTAAATACTCAATAATTAAGAACTACGGGAAGGGTTCTAGGATGAGACTTCCTACTAGAAGTGTGTACTAGAAGAATTTCCCCTCCCAGAGTGGAAATAAACCTTTTGGAGCAACCCCAAGAAATACTGATAACCCAAAGAGAGAACCCTTGAAATGTTGGGGTGTGGAGAAGAAGATTTGCTGAGGGATTTCCCACACAGATAGAAGAATAGTAGGAGAGCTTACAACATCCAAGAATCTACCACAATCAATGATGTGGCTAGGAGCATGCCACAGATTTATGCAGCCTTGGATAATAAACAATCCGACCACCAAGCTTCAGTGGTGGAGATGGAAGGCATGATTGCCAACCATCTAGTCTCTATTTTAATTGACCTTGGTTCTAATTTGAGTTATGTGGCCCCTAAGACTATTGATAAGTGTAAAATGCAACCAGTTAGACATGTTAAGCCATGGTTGGTACAACTATCCACTGGAACCAAAAGAAAAGTAGAAGAGGTCATGCCTGCTTGCCAATTCATTATGGATGGATTTCGCACCCAAGTGACCCTTAACATACTTCCCCTAGGATATTATGACCCATTGATTGGTATGGATTGGTTAGCCACTTATAAAACCAAGTTGGATTGTTACCATAAAACTTTGGAATGTGAAAATGAAGAAGGGAGAAAAATAACCCTCCAAGGGATTCAAAAGCCTGTCTCAGTGAGATGAATATCAACCCTTCAAATGAAAAAGTATTGCAGAAAGGGATGTACTCTATATGTAATACAAGTGTTGGAATCTGTTGAGGATGAAAAACCAAACCTATAGGACCACCCCATATTAAGAGAGTATAAATACGTGTTTCTAGAAGAGGTACCAGGTCTACCTCCAAGAAGAGACATTGAATTCTCCATAGATCTTGCACCAAGAGCAGTGCCAGTGTCTAGAATGACCTATAGGATGAGTACACTAGAGCTAGTTGAGCTCAAGTTACAACTAAAGGAGATGATGGACAAAGGCTACATCCGACCCAATGTGTCTCCATGGGGAGCACCCGCCTATTTGTGAAAAAGAAAGATGGCACACTCTGACTGTGCATAGACTATAGACAAATCAATAAGACAACCATAAAGAACAAGTATCCCTTGCTAAGAATCGATGACTTGTTCGACCAATTAAGGGATGCTTCCATTTTCTCAAATATTGACTTAAGGTTTGGATACCATCAATTCTGAATCAAGGATGAAGACATCCACAAAACAACCTTCAGGACAAGATATGGTCACTATGAATTTGTGGTGGTGCCATTTGGATTAACCAATGCCCCCGCCACTTTTATGTACTTGATGAATAATGTACTCCATAAATTCCTAGACATATTTGTATTGGTTTTCATTGATTGTATCCTAATTTACTCTAAGAACATAGAGGAGCATGAATAACATCTTAAATTAGTGCTTCAAGTACTAAGAGAGCATCAACTCTATGCTAAGTTTAGCAAGTGTGACTTTTTCCAGAAGCAAGTCCATTACTTAGGCCATGTTATTTCTGAAGAAGGAGTGGTAGTAGACCCTAACAAGATTAGATCTATCATGGAATGGCCTACCCCAAAGGATGTATATGATATCAGATACTTTATGGGCTTAGTAGGATACTATAGAAGGTTCATAAAAGGATTCTCTAAGATTGGTTGTCCAATCACTGCCCTTAAGAAAAAGGGAGTTAAATTCACTTGGACTTCAGAATTTGAAGAAATATTTCAAGAACTGAAATACCTTCTAACCCATGCACCCATGATGAAGATTGCATACCCTGATAATTACTTCCTCATGTGTACATATGCCTATAAGGAAGGACTCAGAGGAGTCCTTATGCAAGAAGGACGTGTAATTTCCTACGAATCCATAAAACTGAATGAGCATGAAATCAATTATGTGACCCATGATCTAGAGTTGGATGCCATAGTGCATGCTTTAAAAATGTGGAGGCATTGCCTACTAGGTAGGATATCTGTACTTATGACAAACCATTGTGGGTTGAGGCACCTGTTTGATCAACCAAAACTCAATGCTAGACAATCTAGGTGGATGACTCTCCTCATTGAGTTTGATTTCAAAGTCAAACACATCAAAGGAAAGGAAAATAGGGTGGCCAATGCCCTTAGTAGGAGTGTCAAAATGATTCACCTGGCAGCGGTAAGCACCTGTGAAACAAACGTTAGGGAGAGAGTCAGGAATGAACAACAAACATATGCATTTTTCAATACCGTGACATCATACCTAAAGAAATATCCCACAGGGATAAAGTATGAAGGATATCAGATGCTTGATGAAGGCCCGGTGACCTACAGAAACAAATTGTATATTACAAGTTGTGATGACTTGAAGAGGTTCATAATGGATGAACTACACAAGATACCATATAATGGTCATCCAGGTTATCATAAAATGATCATGACCACTAGGAAATAATTCTATTGGCCTAGATTGAAAAATAACATAATTGACTATCTAGCTAAGTGTCTAGAATTCCAACAAGTTAAGGAAGAACACTGGCACCTAGCTGGGTTGTTATATCCTCTACCAATTCTAGAATTCTAAATGAGAAACCATCTCCATGGATTTCATCACCAGTTTACCAAAATCAGCCAAGTAGAATGATGCCATCATGGTAGTGGTGGACAAATTGATCAAGTTTGCTCACTTCATTCCTGTCAAGTCAACTTGCAAGGAAATAAATATTGCCAACATATTCATGAAGGATATACTTAGATTGCATGACATGCCTAGGGAGATTATATCTGATAGAGACACAAAATTTAATTCAATCTTTTGGAAGTCCTTAATGGTTGGTTTTGAGACTAAATTGTTGTTCAACACAACCTATCACCCTCAATCTGATGGACAGACATAGAGAGTGAACCAAATATTAAAACACATGTTAAGGATGCATGTAATGCATCAGCCTAAGAAGTGGGAAGACTACCTACCATTGGTAGAGTTTGCCTACAACAACAGTTATCAAGAGTCATTGAAGATGATCCCTTTTAAATCCCTCTATGGTAGACAATGCAAGATTCCAATCAACTAGAGTAATCCAATGGATAGAATTACAATCAGACCCAACATGATGAAATAAATGGAACAAAAGTGATTCAGATAAAGCAAAATCTGAAAACTGCTCAGGATAGA
>ML836924.1:0-28860 GCA_009831015.1 Picea engelmannii | reverse complement strand
GAAAAAGGGTTAAAATTATACCTGAGAATACTCTTCTAGTGAACCAAAGTTCATAGAGTATACCTTTGTTTGTAAAATTGACCATCTGGACTGAAAAAGGGGTAAACTACCGCCAGATAGGCCTGCCTTCAAATTTGAGTTTGGTGAGAGTGAAGGACAACAAGACCTCTCAACAATCTTTTCATGTTTAGAGAGTCTGAAAAGGGCTTAAAGAAGACTCCAAGAGGTTACTTTTCTCAATTAATCCAAACAAGATTGAAAATCATAAATGTAGTCTCGTCGGATGTCGGATTTCAAAGCGATCTTGAAAGACAACAAGGCGTGCTCATTTTGGGAGTCCTGAGGGTGAGGCCAAGAGTGATGGTGCATCAGACGGATGAGGCTCAATCTTGTAATCATGACAGGACTAACAAGGACTCCTGAGCCTAAAGTCATTATAGACAGCATGGATGACAAAAGAAACAAGGATCTATTTAGGGAATCTATGTAAAGGTAGGCTCTACCACCTAATCATGACACTTCTAAAGCAACAATGATGGTTGCGTGTCGCACTTCAGTGGGATCAATCCTATGGAAAAGCGGAAAAGACAACGAGATGCAGAAAGTGGAGGTGAAATCCTAACTTATATGCAAAAGGTTGGAAAAAATGACTTTTACCAAAGGACCTTTAAAATGACCCATCTCCCAAAAAGTTACCAAACCAAAAAGGCAAACTACAATGTAACATCCAATAAGAATATCAAGAATGAAATTAAATGATTTTTAAGCCAGAAAAAACGACAAAGGGGGTAAAAAAAGTGGCAAAAAGGGCCAAAAAAGTCTATAAATAGACGCTGACAACTCATTTTCACCATTGCAATTTGAAAATTAACCATAAGGTAAAAAATACCACTTTGCTAAAGAAGTTGATTCCTGGAGCTTCAGAGGACGAAACAAACTTTCGCTCAGACCAAGTAAGTACAAACTCATCCCTCCTGCATTTCCATTCTTCCTTTGTGCATTCTTTTTGTTTTTTTGGGGGCACACCCTCCTAAAATAGGGCAGCCCTATGTGTACGCGGGTTGTCCAAGGACAACCTGCATATGTACTCGGGAAAAAAATAGCTTGCCCATGTACATATGCGAATGTGTCCAAAACAACCCCCGTACACCCTCAAAAGCATGGAAAAAATAAAGATGCAAGAGCTAACTCCCCTTTGAACTGTCATGGAATAGGATGTATGCCCAATGGAGGGAGAGGGAACACAAGGATATTGATATCTTGGTTGATGAGGATCCTATTTCCATTGGCACATTGAAACAATGTGGGATGTGGAAGTTCTACGGGTGTCCATTTATGAGGGCACAACCCAGGTAACTGAACGCCCTAGTGGATTAATGGCATCCAGACATAGAGGCGTTTATAATAGAGGGGCAGTTGTTGTCTCCAAAGACTGAGGACATATACTTCTTGATTGGCCTCTCGAGGAGAGGGGAACCAATCAATCTGCGCACTTTTCCCCCTGGGCCCTTCAACATTGCAGACTACATCGGGATGCATTGCGAGGTCGACACTGAGAAAGTAGTTTCTCAAGTGCCCATCAACAAGATCACCAACTTGTCACTGAAGGTGATCCTATTTCTTATTGGGCGGATCACTGGATCCGTGGCCCTACACCAGGCCTCTCGGGTGCACATTCATTATGCAATTTAGTGCCTGGATGCACGTATTTACGATTGGAGCACGACCATGCTTACTTGTATGAAGAGGCAACTGACAGAGTGTCGAGAGAATAGCAACAAAAACTTCGGGTTTGGCACCATCCTATGCTCGTTCTTCTTCGAGAGGGTGTCTAGTCTGAGTCCCAGAGAGATAGTACAAGGGCATGTGGCCTCCTTCCCAGCGGTATGTAGATGGGCAACATTGCTGCCATGACAGGGGGGAGGAAGGACCATAGAGGCCTTCGACGACAATTTTTTTGACTAGTGGGCATGACAGATTCCAACGATAGAGGACTACCCCTATGATGGAATCAACTTCTCCAGAGATCTGGACATGCCCGTACCTCCCGGAGAGGAGCGAGGATAGCTAGGTACATGTTTTTTTAAAGTTATTTAATTTTTAGTTTCTTTTATATATATCATTTTTATATGCATCAAAGTAATGGCATCTATGTATTTTATGTACAGATGTGGGACCAGTGTTCCCGACAGACTTCGCGAGGAATCAACGACGTCCTCGACCAGAGGCGGCACCAACAGCAGTCGACGGGCCAACAGTTGAAGGGGGACCTCCAGCTGAAGAGTTTGAGAGATTTTTGAGATGGGTGGAGCGGAACCTCACCGCACTCATTCACACCGTTCCTATGGTCGATATCGAGGATCTCCCACCATCCATGCAACCTCATGTAGTTGGGGTGCCACAGACTTGGGTCCAACTTTTCCGGCGTTTGGCTAACGCCGTCATTCACTACGGCATGGATAATAGGCCCCGATCTTAGATAGGATGGACTCATTATGTGCCGAGGGCACTTTTTGTATATTTTTGAGGGCATAAGCCCCGTGATGTATACCAGATATTATTTTGAGGCGTTCACGCCCACCTATGTACTCTGACACTTTTTGACACACACACACACACACACACACACATATATATTTACATCTTTATGTCTTATGGATCACATTTTTTTACAAATGTATGTACATGTGTATGTGTGTGCTTCTTTTTATGTGTATGCAACATGCTAATCTAATACTTGATTAGCTAGAGTATTTGTTATTTGATTTAATTTCCTAGGAACATGGATGTACGTAATGTAATCAAAGTAACGTTCTAAGAGACGCATGCTAAGGAAACGTCGGTGTAAAGTGGGATCATAAACGTGGTAAACTCCATTTAACTGGGACACAACCAACTGAGGATCTAAGTAGACCCAAAGGTGAGAAATTCCATGCGACAAAGAGTCACAAAGCAACTCTATCACTACGTTGTACTCGTCAACATTGTTTGTGGCGTCACCTAGACAGATACCTCTGGAAGATAACAACTGGCCTTGAGGCGTAAAAATCACCCAAGCTCTAGAAGCAAGCCTTCGAGTGTGTTGGCTTCCTTTTCCGCGAACCCAAAGAACAACTCTGATTCACTTGACATCTACCACAGTGAAAAAGATGAAATAATTAACGACACGTCCATAAAACAAAAAAGACAAAAAACTATATAAGAACTATACATATGTACAAGAAGTCACCCAGGCGACCAACCTAAGAGTAATACTTCTTGAGGTAGAGCCCAATTCTAGGCTCCGCCAAGGCATTTCCCTCAAAGTCAACCAGACGATAAATGCCCTTCTTTAAGACCTCTTTCACAATGAAAGGTCTGAACCACATGGGTTTGAACTTGCCTGCCCCCATGGGATCCCTATCTTGGTCATAGACCAGGACAAGATCACATTCAGAGAAAATCCGAGGAAGAACAGACCGATCATACTGACACTTGACTCATTGCTTGTGAGCCTCATTGGCCAAGGCTACATCACGACATTGCTCATCAAGCTGTTTGA
The DNA here is from genome assembly GCA_009831015.1 of Picea engelmannii. Classification (NCBI taxonomy): domain Eukaryota; kingdom Viridiplantae; phylum Streptophyta; class Pinopsida; order Pinales; family Pinaceae; genus Picea; species Picea engelmannii. Next base: position 25,319 of record ML836924.1, on the reverse strand, counting down.
GATATAATAGACGTTCCTCAAGCGGTGAAGTATCTGGCAGTAAATCTACTGCTAAGTTTAAAGACAGGATCTGACACTCAATAGGCAAGACTGCTTCTAGCCCATATACGAGTTGAAAAGGTGAGAACCCGGTGGCAGTATTTACAGACATTTGGTAGGCCCATAACGTCGATTACAACATCAAATGCTAGTTTGACTTGGCAGAATTTATCGTTCGCTGAAGAATAGTCTTGAGGGACTTATTCACATCTTCCACCCGATCATTCGCTTGTGGGTAGTAGGGTGATGAATGTTCTTGCCTCAACCCAAGATTTGATGTTAACTCATACATCATTTTGTTTTGGAAGTGACTGCCATGGTCAGTGACAATGAAGAGAGCCATAGTTTCACCATCATTGTTAAACGTTGGCATAACCTCGACCCACTTTCTGAAGTAGTCTACCACTACGATGATATAACGATGCCCCTTGGATGAAGCCGAGTGACATGTAGTAAAATCAATCCCCCACTTAGTGAAGGGACCAACAACGATGATGAGAAACAAGGGAGCAGGATGTGCTCTCATATTCCGAGAGAAGATCCGACACAAGTGGCACTTCTTGACCAAATCAATGCAATACTTGATTAACATAGGCATAAAGTAACTGGCTCGTAGAATCTTTTGGGTTGTTGCCAACCCAGAAAAATGACCACTACATGCTCCAGTGTGGCAGTCGTTAAGAACGAGTTATGCTTCCTTGTGTATAAGGCACCGACGATGAATGCAATCTACGCTTTGATGATACAAAGTGTCATCGAGTATGAGATAGTTTCGTGCCTGATGGCGAATTCGTCGACGCTCGTCGCGAGAAGCAGAAACAAGGCACTTCAAAGTCTGGAGATAGTCTAGTATATCTCCATCCTAGGGGTCTGAAGATGTGATCATAAAAAGATCTCCTTTGATAGGCGATTCTTCGGGTGTAACATCACTTGATTCGACTGGAAGTTCCGAAATAAGTTCCGCAAAGACCAACAACTTTTTGGATTTTGTGGAAACAAAATCCAAGTCAAATTCATGGAGGATTACAATCCATCTATTGATCTTTCTTCCAATGAACTGTCATGTCAACACATATTGAAATGGATTCACAATGACAATGACGGTGGTCTTGCAAAGCAAAATATAATGACAGAATCAATGGAAAGAATGCACTGTTGGCAGTGCAATATTCTCAACATGGGAATAGTTGAGTTCCGGCCCAACCAGGCCTCGATTTAGGCAATAAATAAGATGCTGCTCGAGCAGATCGTCCTCCTGAACCAAGACCATGTCGATGGTCGACTCTGCAACAACTAAGTACAATAAGAAATCTTTGTTATAATCGGTAGGCCGGAGTAGAGGGGCAAACATAAGGGCACATTTCAATGCTTCAAAAGAGCATTGAGCGGCTTTGTCCCAACAAAAAGGGACTCCCTTTTTCAATAAACGCATGAACCCTTTAGTGATCTCGACGTAGTTTGCGACAAAATGCCAAAGAAAGTTCACTTTCCTCTGTAAGCTCTGAAGCTAGGGTATTATGCACAGGGGAGGCAACTGAACTATCGCCTCAACCTTAAGAGGATCAACCATGACCCCTATTGTCAAAAATATGAAACCTAAGAGACGACATGACATCACGCAGAAACTGTGCTTGTTAGGATTCAAGTGAATCCGATAATAGTGACATCGTTTGAAGATTTGTCGGAGGTGTGTGGGATGATCAGATCTCTTGTGGGAGCATGATGCTAGATCATCAAGATACGCCTCGACTATATGTCTAAGGTCATGGAAAGAAAAAAGACATGACCCGCTGAAAAGTGGCTCCAACATTCTTCAGGCCAAAAGGCATCTTAAGATAAGCAAATGTGCCCCAAGGACAGATAAAAGTTGTTTTGCGCTGGTCTTCGGTTTTGATCTGAATCCAGTTATATCCCAAAAAACCATCCATGAATGAAAATACCTCACAGCCTGCGCATTCATTAATGATCTAATTGATGAATGGGGTAGGAAAATTATCTTTTAGATAGGCCTTGTTCAAGTCAGGGAAGTCCATGCACACGCGAATCGTACCTTGTTTTTTGTTAACCAGAACGAGATTTGACACCCATTGCGTCAACTGTACGGTGTAGATAAAACCGACTTTAAGAAATTTCTCTACTTCAGCTTTAATAGTTTCCGCTTTCCGACGATTCACCGGATGAAGCTTCTATCAGACCGACTTGGTTTCAGGATAAGTCATTATCTCATGTTCGACGATTCTTGGATCAATGCTTGGAATTTCCTCGAAAGACCAGGAAAAAACGTTGCGGAATTCCTTAAATAAGTCTGTATAAATTTGAATCTCTTCAGGGGAGCAGTCCACTCCGATGAAGACATTATCCATGACACGAGGGGTTCTGGAGATATCTATAGGTATTGTTTTAGCGATACTCGCCATATTACCCTCGACGTAAACTTTGTTTGTAGCCAGAGGATTAATAGGACAATACCTATCTCCAGTCATAGTCAAAACAAATTCACCTACCTCTATTCTTCTTAACTCCTGGAGGAAGTAAGATCTGTGATGGAGATCATCCCAGGGTCCATTTGGAACATTCAATGCCTCAAGAATCACCTCATCTGAGGGCAAGACTAAGTCTAAAGAATTTGTAGTGGTAAGGGAACCTTGAGCCCAAATAGGTTGGAGAACTGGATCTAACTCCTGTGTGGGAGTCGGATCGGGGTTGACCGAAGCTTGCTGGACAATGCTGTATGTAAATTCTGCCGTAGACGAGGGCATGGCCATGAAAAAATTCCCTATCCCTTCCATCGAGGCCATTGGGGAAGGAAGATTCCACAGATTGTGAAAGTAAGTAGTTTAGAACGACGACATTTTAAATATTTCAGCCCATTGGTTGGTCGGGGGCAGCCGATATAAACTTGACATTGCTAGAAGGAGGTGGATAATTGAAAGTACCCATCAATGATGGAAACAAACCAACCCCTACGTTGATAGTTCTGGGCTGAGGGTTATCAATCATCGGGACCGTGGATGCCCCCGATGAAGGGTCAGGACGGGAGAAGGAAAACTGTTCAATGGTCACGATTCAACCCTCATGTGGAAACAACAAGACCCGAAAAACCGTGGCAACCAATGCATGAATTGCATAGGTCCAACTCCCTCCTAACAGAAGTTTGTAGTCGAGAGGCGCATCGACCACTTCAACTTTGACACACATAGTTTTCCCTCCTAACTGCATGAGGAAAGAATGAATGATTCCATGTGGTCGGAATGAATGATCGTCAAAAGAAGTAAGGAAAGTAGGCGATGGAGACAAAACGGGTTGGCCAATGGCCTTCCAACACGCCAACGACATCATGCAAGTTGAGGCACCCTCATAAACTACCGTACGAAAGATATTCCGAGTAAAATATTTCGTGGTGTGAGCCACTACTATCTGAAACACAACGTGGTAAGGCATACGAGGTTTCAAGTCAGTTGGATCGAGAATGATCACTCCTAGATTACAAGTCTTTGCAGATCCCAAGGTTGACAACAAAGCCTTTCTCTTCAAAGGGAAGCTCTGGAGGACCTCCAAAGAAGACATAGCGCAAAGGGTTTGTGCCAAATCTTCCACCATAGAGTAGTTCTAGGCAGCCCTCACATTCAGATTATGAAAATCTTTCTTGAACACCCATTTCGGGATGTGTGTCATTGTTTCTCCATTGTCTTCTCGATCTGGAGAGGAACTGGTGGGTTTGTGGCTTCTTTACCCTTCTCAACAGATTCCGACATTCCGTAATCTTGGGTCCTGGTCGCTATATGAGCATTACCTTTTACCATATAAACATTCACGACCAAGGTATTACCAAAAGACACGGGGGGTCCCTGACTGCCCCCATTCGCGCTCAAAGAATCTGAGGCTTGAGCCATGTTTTTCCAATGTGGAAATGGGTTCGTCAACACAATAGGATGTTGCTACGCCAATAGCTTTTGAGCCTCCGCAAGTCGAGGGAACAGGTGAGTTGGGTGGTCTTTTGTGCAAAGGTTACATAGATGCTTCGACTTTCTCTTCTCTATGTTTCCCCCGCCAACATTGTTATTAGGATTCTTATCCCATTTACCCTTCTTGTTTCATTGTTTTTTCTTTCCTTCAGGTTGCTGGTTGGCATTCGGGTTTGTCGACTACACACTGTGTATGTCCGACGTTTGGGTAGGGGGAACAACCGAACCAGAGCTCTGGCTGGCCATTTGTTATAACCCTAAATTGCACCATACATGCTTACCTGGCATCAGGCCATCTCAGATCCCTTATTTGCCAAAGCACTACTGAGCAAATCTTTAAAAAACCTCTTTTATAAGGGCCCACGTGCCCTACTCCACTACTGCATGCATGTACACACTAGCTGACCTAAAACAACCCACATGGACCGACAAAAGCATGAAAAAAGGAAAGTTGCCGACATAACACACAACTCTGGGTGAGTTAACTGAAACTCCCGGCCAGGCATGGATGATGGTTCATCCAAATACCTAGCTTATTCTAGCCTATAAAAGAAGGGCTAGGGGTCCCATTTGGAAGAGGAAAAATATAGCAAAGAAACTCTGCCCATTTATATATTCCCATTGTCCCAACCCTTTAGCCATCCTTGTGCCAAAAGAGATATGAAGCAAAGAAGTTGGAGGATAGTTGAAGAGGATCCCAGGATCAGGTTCGCGGAGCGGTGGCCGGTCTCGACTTTTTGTAAGTTGACTCATTCAAAGTAATAAATAAAATGCTTTTCCCATCCCAACTCATGAGTTATTCATAATTTGTTAAGTACATGTTTGAATCTATAACCTGTTAGTCTATAGGTAAGATGCATGTGTAGTTTTTTCTTGTCTTGTATGCAGTCAGCGTTGGAAAGGAGAACTGGGAACAAGTGAACAAGTGCGACAAGGGATCGACATCAAACGCCTGGAACAAGGTAGGTTGATCTAGCCATGTTTTACTGAAAAGAAATAGGATTTAAGTCTGGGGACGAAGGTAGAAAGTAGATTTTGTCTTGGTCATATCTTCATGCAAAGCATAACCCTATTTACTAGTCCATAAGGAGATTTCCCTCACAACAGAATTGGCGACCGTATTGGGGAAGTCTCTAGGGTTCCTAGATTTTTTTTTTTTTTGGGTAGTTTTTTAGAAAAAAGACTGGTTTTTCTTGCTGGTTTTTTTTAGTTTTTGTAAAGTCTGAGCTAGTAGAGAGTCTAGTTTTCCATACCATATTTCTCTGATTTGCTTGACTGTGTTTTTTCGGGACCCACAAAGGTACATGCGGCCTGGATAAGGTCTGCACACGTGTACCTGCGCCCTACTCTCTTACAGCCTGCGTGTGAACGCTAGTTGAAGAAGTAGCAATAGCGTGTAGAGCCCAGAGAATTTTTGAGGCAGTCATCCTCTTCCCTATCAGAATCAGACATTCTCAGGGGTTTTCTGGAATTCTTTCTGAGTCTTGGTTGTTTGCAGTCTTATCTCAGATTGTTTTGCTTTATGTTTTTTTCCTTTCTTGGTTTGCTTTTTTCTGTTAAAAAGAGTGTCCAAGCCTTCAGGAGATCCTGGTTATCAATATCAGTGGTCTCTTCTGGGTCTGGGTTGTCTGTTTTTGTTTTTTCTCAGAGTTTAGATATACACGCGACCTGTACAAGGTCAACCCACGTGTACATGCCCTCTGGCTCTATACAACTCACGTTTGCACGCTTGTTGTTGGGTTATCAGTAGCGTGCTTGGGCATGATAGTTTTTGTTGGGGGTAAGGCAATCATCCTTTCCCTTGGTGAGAGTTATACCTCTCAGGTATTTGAATCTTTGTCTTAGCAGTCAGTAGCTTAGGATTAATCTTAGCCTTATCTTGCTTTTTCTCATTTTAAAAAGCTGTCATCAAAAGGAATTTTTTAAGGGTTTTTAGACAAGTGTGAGAGTCATTTTTTAAAGTTGTTAGTGTGTGATTTGTTGAAGTGATTCTTTGAGATCTCCGATTAGGCCATAATTGTTTTTCTTGGTTTTTACTTGTTGGTATTTTTCCGTTTCGCTTTATCAGCATTTAAATAAAAAACAAAATCTCTTTCATTTTCTTGTTTGGGTGAAGAGTGTGTTTCCGCATTATTAGCCAGGGAAAAGTCGTTTATTTCATAAGTTTTTGCAGTTTACTTAGATCATAAGTAGCTTGTATTCAAGTGAAATTTCTTTTGAGTTTGCTGTCCAAAATCTTAGAATTTTTTTTATTTTTTTATATATATATATATTTTGAAAAGTTGTTGAAATTTTACATTAAGTAAAAGTTTTTTGTTTCCAACTTTTTTATTCATTTTTGCTTTCATCTTTTACACATCATCAGTTTCACCTTCATACCCCTTGACATAATACAAAGCCATAAAATTAACGCTAAATCTAAAATTTATTAGACTTTTATGTTTGTAGGGTTAACCAACTAGTTTAGGATTAGGGCCTTGGATTAGGGTGGAGAGGAAACTCTTCAAGGCCATTTAAAATCAAACATTGGAGTCTGAGTTAGGGAGTCTCTAAGTCCAATATCGTGAAAGTTATCCGGGACCCCCCTTTAACATAGGGGATAAACACGAGGTCACGTGCGGAAAGGTAGTGGATATAACCCCTCCAAAGCTGGACCAATCATAGTGGAGAACACATCTAGAGGGCTTGTTTTGGGATTCCATCGATTGCATTTGCCATGGGGCTTCATGGGTCTCAAATCCATTCAAGGTCCTCATTTGTCCTCCGAACCACTTGCTTTCGATACCCTTGATAGGTTTCAGGCTCGATACCCTGCTCATTGTGGTCTACCCGACTTTCGACTGTACCCGCTTGGTGACTGTTCGCGCGCTGGCAACCTAGTTGCCTATCTTTTAGGGACATACACATGTGACTGCGGGGGTATACCACAGTACCTAGGATGGACATCAGGCCACGCTTTGTAGAGTATACCCGGAGGGTGCTTCCGTGTTCGAGTTGCACTTGCACTGGTAAGTTGCTCTAGTGTTGGTTGTTGTAACTGTTCTTCGAATTAATTTAGTGTTTTCCTGTCTTATCTTTTATGGAATTTTTTAGTGTGTGTTACTTTTGAACGTTTAGACTACCCTAGAGTGTCTTTGATCTTCTCACACAGTGTAGGATCACGATCTCCGCTGGTCCCCCGAAGGCTTCTTGGCCTGCCGCTGGTTACGCTGGAGCCACCCCTGCCACCATTAAGGCGAAAGCTAGACCAACAAGGGTCTTTTGAAGCGACCGGGTTACAAGCAATTGTGCCCGACCAACACCCGGAGGAATCGACCATTTTGGACCTTGAAGCAAATGCTCTTGGTCCGGTTGAAACCCCAACCACTGATTTTTTGGCACCTTTCATCGTACCAATTCAATTTTACGAGCGCCAGACAGTGTTGTACACAACAATGGAAACAAATGCTATTACTCCTTCTGGGAATTCTTCAATTCCCACTACGGTTGTCACCACAGGAGAGTTTTCCCCTCCTAACCCACCATCACTGATCCGAGCCACCATGGTATCGATCACTTCTACATCGCACAGTGGTCCGATCCTATCTTTGGTGGCGGCCACAACCCCTTTCACACCAAGTGCGACAGGCCCTCCGTTCTCATACGGGATGCCTAGTTCGGGTACAAGTCCTGTACTTTCCTACTCCACTTTATAGACTTCAGCTCTGGGGGCAGGGAGCTCTAGCGCTCCTCTACAAGGTCACATGGGGGGCACTCCTTCTCCTTTTAACACTTTCCCTTACGGAGGAGGTCATATTCCTCCTTCGTCCCCTTCACTCCGTGGCTCGCATCAACAATCCGACGGGAAACCTACATACCATAGTTTATTTGGAGCGGGGAGTCAAGGACCACCTTCACATAATATGCGGGTAGGTTCGACACCGTTTTCTATGGCCGAAATGTTTGGTAACAATGCCTTCTTGTCAGCCGCCTTCCTGACTGGGGGCAATCTTAGTTTTGGACAATCTACTCCTATGCAGGGTATTATTCCTGCACAGGGGGCAAACCTAGGAACTTCTTCCATAGTAGGGCCTTGGAATTCTTGGCAGGGATCCATTCCCTCGTCTGAAATGCCGATATGGGGTAATTCTTTCCACAATCAATGGAACCCCGGACAAACTACTATGCCTATCCCCACGGGACCGACATGGGGCAACCCTTCCCAAAGTCCTTCGAATACAATGCATGTCCAACCATCTATGTCCTATTTAGGAAGTTAGCCGATGATGTCTCCACATATGCAAAATCCATATGCTGGCCAGGGCCATGGTTTCTACTAGAATCTGGGCCAACAACCAAACTTTTCCTGGCAACCTGGTGCTAGTCAAACTCCAGGCCCCTTTTTCCCAGGTTATCACCAACAACCCAAACTACCCTTCTTGGCGACTTTGCACTTGCCATATTTGACAAGGTTGTTGAATGACCCTATTTTTCATGATATGCGTTGGCCTCCTATGCCGACGAGGTTGCCTTCGGACATTCCAAAGTTCGAAGCCAAGCCTAACAAAGATCCAGGAGATCATGTGACTACCTTCCATATTTGGTGCTCATCTAACTCATTGAAATATGACTCCGTACAGTTGCGATTGTTTCAACGTACTCTCATTGGGAGTACCGCGAAATGGTACATTGAGCTCGATCGCTCAAGATACTCTTCCTTCGGCGAGCTGGCAATGGCTTTCCTAAACCATTTTCAGTTACCTGTGAGATATGACGCTGGCACAGAGCTGCTGGGGAATTTCAAATAGACGATAGCGGACCATATCTTTGATCACATCCGAGAATGGAGACGCCGAAAGAGTCTAATTAAGGTTCCAGTCCCACCAACATTCCTGCTTGAGTGGTTCCTTAAGTCTTTGGTCCCGCAGTTATCCAAAGACATCGCAACGTCGGGAGTATTCTCCGAAGAAGATACCATCATGAGAGCTCAACAATTTGAGCTCATATATTCTCAGTCCGGTTTATTATACAACATCTTGCCAGATGCACCACACTCAATACTGGATAAAACTAGATAGAGAGTTGGACCACATGCCGATGGTATTGTTGGTTCAACACAAACAAAGCCCGTTGAGTAATTGACGAAGCAGTTGCAACAATTATCTATAAAACACACATTGGCCAGCCAAACTACTACTTTGTCTGCTCCCCCTACCAAAACGTCGGAAGTACACACAGTGCAATCAACTAACCAAAAGGCCACCTGGCAGCCTGAAGGAAAGAAAAAGCAATGAAAGAAGGGTAAGGGGGATAAAAAACCTACCGATAATGCTGGCGGGGACAACACTGAAAAATGGAAGGTGAGGTATCCATGCAACTTGTGCGTGGAAGACCACCTGACCCATCTATGTCCTTGGCTTACAGAAGCCCAAAAGTTTGTGACGCAGGAACAACAGGCTGTGTTGACCAATCCATTTCAACATGGGCAAAATCTAACCCAAGCCTCTGCGAGCACGGAAGGGGGAAACCAAGACCTCTCTCCACCTATGAACAACCCCGCATTCACGAACGTATATATGGTGAGGGGTGATGCTTTTATATCGACCAGATCACATGACTATAGTAAACCCAACACTTCTGAGAAGGGTAAAGAAGCTCAACTCCCATCTCTTCCTCTACAGATTGAGAAGACGTTGGGCGAAACAATGACACACATTCCCAAAGGTGCATTTAAAAAAGCTTCTCATAACCCAAACGCAAGGGCTTCCCAAAACTACTCTGTGGTGGAGGATTTATCACAAACCCCTTATGCAATGTCCGCTTTGGAGGTCCTCCAAAGCTGCCCTTCCCAGAGGAAAGCCTTGTTAACTTCTTTAGGATCTACCGAGACTTGTAATCCGGGTACAATCATGCTGGATACAATCGACTTAAAACCTCGTCTACCTTACCACATAGCGTTTCAAATAGTAGTGGCTTATCCCATGAAAAATTTTACTCGGAATATCTTCCGCATGGTGGTTGATGAGGGTGCCTCAACATGCGTTATGTCATTGGCATGTTGGAAGGCTGTTGGCCAGCCCGTTTTGTCTCCGTCACCTACTCTCCTCACCGCTTTCGACGGTCGTTCATTCCGACCACATGGTATTGTTCCTTCTTTCCCTGTGCAGTTAGGAGGGAAGCCCGTGTGTGTTGAAGTAGAGGTAGTCGATGCTCCCCTTGACTATAACCTCTTGTTAGGAAGGAGTTGGACTTATGCCATGCAAGCTGTGGTTGCTATAGTTTTCCGGGTCTTGTTGTTTCCACACGAGGGCCGGATAGTGACCATCGATCAATTGTCCTTCTCCAGACCTGACCCTACTTTGGGGGCATCCACAGTCCCGATGATTGATAATCCTCAACCAGGGGTTGTCAACGTAGGGGTTGGTTTGTGCCCATCTTTGATGGGTACCTTCGATTACCCACCCCCTCAAGGCTATATCAAGTTTATATCCAATCACCATAAGGTTGATATTTTTCAAGTTTCGTCGTTCCACACGACTTACTTCGATGATCTGTGGATACTTCCTTCCCTGTCGGCCATGATGGATGGGATAGGGCACCCGGGCATGTCCATGCCCTTGTCTGCAGCTGAAGTAGCGTACTCTTTAGTCCAAAAAACTTCAGCCAACACTGATCCAGCTTCTGCACAGGAGTTCGATCCAATACTAGAGCCTATTTGGGCTCAGGGTTCTCCCACTCACACCGATTCATTAGACTTAGTCTTGCCCTTTGATGAAGCAATAATTGAAGCAATGACTAGTCTGGATAAACCCTGGGAAGATCTTCATCACATATCATATTTCCTCCCAGAGTTAAGACGAATTGAAGCAGGAGAATTCACCATGACTATGACGGGAGATCAATCTTGTCCTATTAATCCCTTAGCTACACACGAGGTTTATGCCGAGGGTAATATGGAAACTATCTTTGAAACCTTACCGATAAATATCTCCCGAAAACCTGGCGTCGTGGAGAATGTCTTCGTTGCAGCTGACTGCTCCCCCGAAGAGATTCAAATCTACACTGATCTTTTTAAAGAATTCCGCAACGTTTTTGCCTGGTCTTATGAGGAAATGCCAGGTATCGATCCAAAAATAGTTGAACATGAAATCACAATGTATCCTGATGCCAGGCCGGTTCGACAGAATCTTCATCTAGTTAATCCTAAGAAAGCAACAACCATTAAGGTTGAGGTTGAGAAATTGCTGAAAGCCAGGTTTATCTATCCTATTCATTTGACCCAATGGGTGTCAAACCCCGTGCCGGTCAATAAAAAACAAGGCATGATTCGTGTATGTACCGATTTCTGTGATTTGAACAAGGCATGTCCCAAAGATAATTTTCCCACACCTTTCATCGACCAGCTCATTGATGAATGTGTGGGTTGCAAAGCCTTTTCTTTCATGGACGGTCTTTCAGGATATAATCAAATCCAAATCAAACCCGAGGACCAATACAAAACGACATTCATCTGTCCATGGGGTACTTTCGCATATCGTAAAATGACTTTTGGTCTAAAAAATGCTGGAGCCACCTTTCAACGGGCCATGTCTTTTTCTTTCCATGACCTCAAGCATATAGTCGAGGCCTATCTAGATGATTTAGCATCACGATATTGCACGAGAATGGATCATCCCACACACCTCTGACTTATCTTCGAATGTTGTCGCTACTTTCAGATTTGCTTGACTCCAAACAAGTGAAGCTTCTGCATAATGTCAGGACGATTGTTAGGTTTCATAGTTTCAACAACAAGGATTGTGGTCAATCCTCTCAAGGTTGAGGAAATAATTCAGTTGCCCCCCCACGCACAATCCTTCAACTTCAGAGTCTACAAGGCAAGGCGAACTTTTTACGATGCTTCATCGCCAACTATGCCGAGATCACCAAGGGATTTATGCGCTTACTGAAGAAAGATGTTCCCTTTTACTGGGACGATGTGGCTCAACGCTCTTTCAACACATTGAAACATGCCGTCACAACTGCCCCTCTTCTCTGACCACCTGGCAATAACAAAGATTTCTTATTATATCTGGCTGCAGCAGAATCAACCGTTGGCATGGTTTTAGTTTAGGAAGATGAATTGTTCTTAGAATATGTGATCTATTACCTGAGCCAAGGCCTCGTAGGACCAGAACTCAATTATTCTCACATCGAAAAACTTGTGTTGGCGGCAGTTCATGCTGTTCAACAGTCCTGCCATTATGTTCTGTTTCACAAGACCATCGTCATTGCTGTCATGAATCCATTCCAGTACATGTTGACACGACATGTAATAGGCGGGAAAATCAGTAGATGGATAGTCATCCTCTAGGAGTTTGACTTAGACTTCGTTTCGGCAAAGTCTAAAAAGTCACTGGTCTTCGCAGAACTTATTTCGAAACTTCCGGTTGAGTCAGGTGATGTTGTGCCTGAAGAATCGTCTATCTGGGGAGATATGTTTTTGATAACATCTTCAGATCCCTGGTACAGAGATATACTTATCTATCTCCAGAATTTGAAGTGCCCCACCTCTGCTTCCCATGATGAGCGTCGACGTATACGCCATCAGGCTAATAATTATCTCATAATCGAAGATACATTGTATCAGAGAGGTGTAGACTGCATCCTACGCCGATGTCTCAGTCATGAGGAAGCAGTTATCGTGCTTAACAATTGCCATACCGGAGCTTGTGGTGATCATTTTTCTGGGTTGGCAACAACCCAAAAGATTCTACGAGCAGGTTACTTCTAGCCAACACTTATCAAAGATTGTATCGAATCGGTCAAGAAGTGCCATCCGTGCGAAATCTTCTCTCGGAAGATGAGGGCACATCCCGCTCCCATGTTTCCTGTCATCACAATTGGTCCCTTCACCAAGTGGGGGATTGATTACACTACTTGCAACCCTCCTTCAGCAAGGGTGCACCGCTATATCATCGTAGTTGTAGACTACTTCGCAAAGTGGTTCGAAGATATGCCAATGTTTAAAGATGATGGAGAGACTACAACTCTCTTTTTATTCAATCAAATAATAGCAAGGTTCGGCGTCCCGAAGGAGATTGTCACTGACCATGGCAGTCACTTTTAGAACCAAATGATGACCGAGTTAACATCAAATCTTGGGTTACGGCAGGAACATTCATCACCCTACTACCCCCAAGCAAATGGGAAGGTGGAAGCTGTAAACAAAACTCTTAAGACCATTCTGCAACGACCTATCAACTCAGCCATGTCAGATTGGCCTTTGATGTTCTACTCGGCCTTATGGGCTTACCAAACATCTGTTAAGACTGCAACCAGTTTCTCACCTTTTCAACTCATTTACGGGTTGGAGGCAGTCTTGCCCATCGAATGTCAGATTCCGTCTCTAAAGTTGGCAGTACAATTATTGCTAGACACTTCTCCACTTGAAGAACGGTTAGTATACCTTGAGCAGCATCGTGATGTGGCCTTGGCCAATGAGGCTCACAAACATAGGGTCAAGTGTCAATATGATAGGTCCGTTCATCCTCAAATTTTCTCGGAAGGCGGCCTCGTCCTGGTCTATGACCGAGATAAGGACCCCCTGGGGGTAGGAAAATTCAAACCCATGTGGTTCAGATTGTTCATCATAAAAGAGGTTTTAAAAAAGGGCGCTTATCATCTGGTTGATTTTGAAGGGAATGCTTTGGTGGAGCCTAGAAATGGGCTCTACCTCAAGAAGTATTACTCATAGGCAGGTCACTGTGGGTAACTTTTTGTAACATATGTATAGTCTTTGTACTATTACTTTTTAGTTTCTTTTAGTATTATGGACGTGTTGTGGCAGATGTTAAATGATTCCGAGGTGTTCGTTGGGTATGCAGACGATGCTAGTAGGCACACTCAGAGGCTTGCCTCCGCAGCTTGGGTAATCTTTACACCTCAAGGCCAGTTATTATCTTCCGGAGGGATATGCTTAGGTGACACCACAAATAATGTTGCCGAGTATAGTGCAGTTATTGAGTTGCTTCGTGACGCTTTGTCTTTGGGTATCTCTTATCTCCGGGTCTATCTCGATGCTCAACTGGTTGTGTCTCAGTTAAACAGATTGTACCGGGTTCATGATCCAACTTTACACCGATGATTCTTTAGGGTACGTCTCTTAGAATGAAACTTTGATTATATTACATGTTTTCATGTTCCTAGGAGATTAAAGCAAGTTATAGATACTCTAGCTAATCAAATTTTAGATTGGCATCTTGCATACATATGAAAGAAAATTAACATAAGCATGTAAATACTTTTTTGCACACATGATCCATAAGACACAAAATACCAAATAACCATATATAATATCATAAAGTAACCAGAGTACATAGATGGAAGCAAGTACGAGTCACAGGGCTTATGCCCTCAAAAAATATATACAAGTAGTGCTCGTGGCACGTCAAAATGTCTAGCTAAAGTCAGGGCCTGTGGGCCCTGTTATACTGGTCCACAACATTGGCTAAGCGCCAAAACAACCGGACCCACGTTCGTGGTGCCCCCACTACATGAGGCTGCATAGATGGTGGCAGGTCCTCAATCTCTGCTATCGGGACCGTGCGAGTGAGTGCAGTAAAGTTACGCTCAACCTGTCTCAATACCCTCTCAGCCTCCCCAGCTTGAAGATCTCCTGCTACTGCTGGTCCCCCTACAGCGGCAGGTGCGGCCCCTGGCTGAGGACAACACCTGTTCCTTGCATAGTCAACAGGTCACACTGGTCCCACATCTGCACACAATGAAACACAGATCCATCAAATACTCTGGCATAGCAAAAAAAATGATATATATAACAAAACAACATAAAAATTACATATACAACAAAAAAAATACAAAGGTGGAGACTTACCCATCTCCCCTCGCTCCTCACCAGGAGGTACTGGTATCTTTGGGTCTCTCAAAAAATCAATCCCGACATAGGGGTAGTCCTCTATAACCGGGATCTGTCGTGACAACCATGCAAAAAAGTCATCATCAAAAGACTCATTGGTCCTTCCACCACCCTATCGCGGCAATAGTACTTCCCATCTACACATATCAGGAAGAGAGGCCTGATGTCCTCGTACCACTACTCGAGGACTGAAGCTCAGAACTCTCTCAAAAAAGAACAAACACAGAATGGTCCCGAACCCGAAGTTCCTATGTGTCCGAAGATGACAATCTGTCAATTGCCTCTTCATGCACTCAAGCAAAGTGATACTCCAATCAAAAACTTGTGCATTTAAGCACTGGACTGCACAGTTCATCTGTGCGTGGGACGCCTGATGTAGAGCCGTGGAACTAGTAATTCGCCCAATAAGCAATACTATTGCCTGTAGCGATAGGTTAGTGATCTTGCTTATAGGCACCTATGTGCTCGCGCGGTCCGTATCAGCTGCACAATATAGACCTATCACTTCTGCTATGTTATGCGGCCCCACAGGAAAAGTCTGGAAATTGACTGGTTCCCCTCTCCTAGAGAGGCCTGTCAAAAAGTAAATGTCCTTGACCGTGGGTACCAGTGACTGCCCCTCTAACATGAATGCCTCTGCATCCGGATGCTAGTAGTCAACCAAGGCATTCCGTAGCCTAGGTTGTGCTCGCATGAAAGGACATAGAAAAAACTTGAGTAACCCACACTGCATCAATGTCGCCACAACATTGGGGTCTTCTTCGACCAACTCATTCACCTCTTCATTCTCTCTTTCTCTCCAATGGACATACATCCTGCAAAACAAAAAGGTTCAGGAGAGTTAAACCATTGCTTTTTGTGCCTTTTTCATTCCATACGGGGGCCCACACGTGCTGTAATGGTGGCAGTCGCGTGTACATGCGTGCAGAGTTTACTCTGCCCGAATGTACACGCGGCCTGTCCTGAGACAACCCGCGTGGACCTAGGGATGACTTTTTAAAGGTCGAAGCCCCCCTAAAAATTGAAACCCAATGCATAAATAAAGACATAAAATGCAAGGTAAGGGAGTTTGTACTTACTTGGTCCAGACAGAAGTTCGTTTCGTCCACTGTAGCTCCCAGAATCACCACTTTAATCAAAGGGGGTCTTTTGTCTCTAGAGTCAATTTCCAAATCAACAATAGTGATAATGAGCTGGTAGCTTCTATTTATAGACTTTTTGGCCTCTTTTTGTCATTTTTTGGCCTCCCTTATCATTTTCTTTATACCAAAAAACATTTAGAGTGATTCAAGAGTTGCATAGAAGGGATTTGATCGGGTATTGGGACAATTTTTTTTTGAGTTTTGAGTATTTTTTGACGGTCCGTGGAATTTTTTTTCGACCATCAACTGGAACATATAGGTTAGGTTTCTACCCTGATTTTTGTATCTCGTTGTCTTTTTCCTTTGCCATAGGATCGATCCCATTAGGTTGTGACACATAACCATCATCTCTACTTTATAAGTGTCGCAACTTGGTGGTAGAGCTTACCGGAACATGGATTCCCTAGGTAGATCCTGGTTGCATTATGGTATTCATGCTGTCCCTAAAACACTGTAGGCTCAGGAGTCATTGTAGTTTTTCCTGAATACGATTTTTGAGCCTCATTTTCATGATTCTTCTTTGCTCTTGACCTCACCCTCAGGATTCCCCAAAAATAACGGGTCTTCTTTTAAGCCCTTTTCAGACCCTCTAAATATGAAAAGATTGTCGAGCGATCTTGTGGCCTTTCACGCTCGTTAAACTGAAATTTGAAGTCATGTCTGTCCGACGAAAGTTTACCCCTTTTCGGTCCGGACGGTCAACTGTACGAACAAAGGTATACTTTATGGAACTTCAACTCTATAGAAGAGTACTCTCAGGTATAATTTTATCCCTTTTTCGGGCCCGAGGGACTAAACTTACGAAGAAGGAACCCCCACAGAGTCCATAGTTAAGCTCTTTTCAGACTCCCTAAAAATTGAAAAGATCGCCGAGTGACCTTATTCTTTCACACTCATTAAACTGGTCCAGAAGAATATTCCTGACGGAGTCCATAGTTAAGATTTTTTCAGACTCGTTAAAAATGAAAAAATGGCCGAGTGATCTTGTCCTTGTCACACTCGTTAAAATGGTTTTGAATAGACGTCTTGTCGGTGCTAGTTTCCCCCTTTTTCGAACCGACTAGACTATCTTCGAAAAAGGTACCCTAATGGAGTCTCCTTTTATGTTTATTTAGACTCTCTAAATATGAAAAACCACCGAGCTTACCTTCTCTAGGATCGTTAAACTTACATTGAAGGACGTTACCATTGTGTGTTTTGTTAATCGCGTTTGCACACCTTATATGCCAGCCTTGTAACAGTTTGCTTTTGCGTCTTAACACCCTTGGCCCCGGGAGGATTTTTCCTGAGTATCATTATACTAGAACATCAGTCTTTTCCTTATGCCTTGAACTTGTATGTTTGCAACAATCGTTCCTCCATTGTAACGTAATATTCCTTTATTCTTTTTCCCAAAATTATTGAAAAAGACAAAAAAAATCAAATATACCCCAAAAAAGAGGAAGGGAAAAGTATTTTCTTTATTGGCAGCATAATGAGTCGCCCTTAGATAAAGCACATCTGTTCATTTGTTCATCAAACTATGGGATGTAGTACGACCTTAGGAAGTTGTTCTCGCTATATAGATTTGTGTCCTCCATCGTTTTGTTATTCTTCCAGACATATGGAGAGTTTGCGTTGCCTCTTGCTTCGTAGACTTATGATTAATGCCATACTGCCTGAGTCTCATCATTTGTCGTGCTATTGTCCAAGGGAAGTTTGTCACCAAGCGCGAGTCAACCCCTCTGCAATTTGTCTCTTTCCCTCATACCTGGCCATCCTGAATGTCCAATCAAGTCCTTGTTCGAAATCAATGAAGCCTTCAGTCTGATCATCAAGTCCATGACCGACGAGCCATCGAAGACTTCTGGGTAGTGTAGTCGTACACTCATATTACACTCCTACCTGAGTTTTGAAGATTTTGAAGTAGGTGCTCGAGCTCTGAAGACCTCATCTCCAACCATCAGGCCGTATCAGCTTCTAGAAGATGGATACTCTATATGTATATCTTTTTTATTTCGATATGTAGCTCCGCCGTGTATTGTTCGTGACTACTCTTTATATAGTTATATGACATGGATCTACAGTGTATTTGATTGGTAGCCATGATTCTATTTTATCTGGAGCATGGGTATGCTCGCCTCGGTGAGACATTTTTTATTTTGCAGACGGTGCCTCCCAGTTCCTGATCCTTGGGCTCAATCATTCGACACATCAGTAAATATTGGTAATGTATTTCGGCCATCGGATGCTCTTCTGACCTCACACATTAGGGGGCATCTGTTATAACCCTAAATTGTACCATACATGCTTACCTGGCATCAGGCCATTTCAGATCCCTTCTTTGCTAAAGAACTACTGAGAAACACTTTAAAAAACCTCTTTTATAAGGGCCCACATGCCCTACTCCACTACTGCACGCGTGTACATGCTAGCTGACCTAAAACAACCCGCGTGGACCGAAAAAAACATGAAAAAAGGAAAGTTGCCAATGGAACACAGAACTCTGGGTGAGTTAACAGAAACTCCCGGCCATGCATGGCTGAGGGTTCATCCAAATACCTAGTTTCTTCTAGCCTATAAAAGAAGGGCTAGGGGTCCCATTTGGAAGAGGAAAAATATAGCAAAGAAACGCTGCCCATTTGCATATTCCCATTGTCCCAACCCTTTAGCCATCCTTGTGCCAGAAGAGATATGAAGCAAATAAGTTGAAGGACAGTTGAAGAGGAGCCTAGGACCATGTTCACGGAGCGGTGGTCGGTCTCAACTTTTTGTAAGTTGACTCATTCAAAGTAATAAAGAAAATGATTTTCCCGTCCCAATTCATGAGTTATTCATAATTTGTTAAGTACATGTTTGAATCTCTAACCTGTTAGTCTATAGGTAAGATGCATGTTTAGTTGTTTCTTGTCTTGTATGCAGGTCAACGTTGGAAAGGAGAACTGCGAACAAGTGATCAAGTGCAACAAGGGATCGACATCAAACGCCTGGAACATGGTAGGTTGATCTAGCCATGTTTTGCTGAAAATAAATAAGATTTAAGTCTAGGGACGAAGGTAGAAAGTAGATTTTCTCTTGGTCATATCTGCATGCAAAGCATAACCCTATTTGCTAGTCCATAAGGAGATTTCCCTCACAACACCATTGTCTGTTGTATCGACAATTGTTGCAATTGATTTGACAACAGATCAATGGACTTTCCTTGTGTTGAACCAACTATACCATCGGCATGTAGCCCAAACTTTTGTCTGGCCTTGTCGAGGATGGACCATGACGCATATAGAAAAACATCATAGAGTAAGCTAGACTGAGAGTAAATCAGTTCGAGTTGTTGCGCTCTCATTATCGCCTCCTCCTCTGAAAATACTCTCGAAGTTGCCACATCCTTGTATAAAACTGGTACCAAAGACTTCAGGAACAACTCCAACAAGAAATTCGGTGGGACCTATACCTTAATCAAGCTCTTCTGACGCCGCCATTCTTGGATGTGATCTAAGATATGATTGACCTTAGTTTGCTCAAAGTTGGCCAGCAATTCGGTGCCGGCATTGTATCTCATGGGTAGTTGGAAATGGTTTAGGAAGACCATCACCAAGTCTCTAAAGTAAGAATACCTTGAGAGGTCGAGCTCAATATACCATTTTGCGGCACCCTCGATAAGAATGCGTTGAAACAAGTGCAACTGTACAGAGTTGTCTCACAGTGAGTTTGATGATCACCATATGTGGAAAGTTTTCACGTGATCACCCGGGTCTTCACCAGGCTTGCCTTTATATTTTGGAATATCCGAGGGCAACTTAGTCAACATGGGGGACCAACACGGATCATGACAGATTGGGTCATTAAGCAACCTTGACATGTCTAGCAGATGTAACATTGCCAGAAATGATACTTTGGGTTGGGTATTATGTACAGGAAAAAGGGGACCTAGAGTTTGACGAGGGTCAGGCTACCAAGAAAAGTTGGGTTGCTGGCCAGGGTTCTGGTAGACATCGTGGCCTTGACCAACATAGAAAAATTGTGTTTGTTGGGATATCATCAGTTGACTCCTATAATTGGACGACGTGGGTTGGGCGGGGACTGCTCCCTACATTGTGTTCCAAATATTCTGGAAGGGGATGCCCCTAGTTGATCCGATGGGCATAGGTACTGAGCCTTTCTTAGGGTTCCATTGACCATGGAAGGGGTTTCCCCCGACCGACATCCCTTGCGAGGGAACTGATCCCTTCCAGGATTCCAAAGTCCTTGCCAGGAGAAAACTATTGTACTTTCCTCCTGTGTAGGAATAGTACCTTGCACATGATTATGTTGTCCAAAACGAGGGCTACCCACGACCGAGACGACAACCAAAGTAAAAGAGTTATTACCAAATGCATCGAACAAAGAGAACGACATTGATCCCACCGACTTAGTGTAAAACAAAGGTCTTAAACTGCCTGCTCCAAACAAGTTGTAGTTAGCACTTGGCCCAATGGGTTGCTAGAAAGCACCACCGAGTGAGGGGGATGAAGGAAGTATATGACCTCCATCATAAGGGATAACATTGAAAGGGACTGAAGTGCCCCCAATAGACCCTTGCACGAGAGCGTTTGAGCTGCCTGCCCCCAAACCCATGGTGTGTAAGGTGGAGTAGGTAAAGACAAAGTTTTAATCAAAGCCAGACATCCCATATGAAAATGGAGGGCCCGTCGCACTCTACGTATGTCATAAATAGAGCAGTGGTCACCGCCGATGACGGTATCAGACCATTTCCCGAGGTAGAGGGGGTCGAGACCACTGTGGTCTGGACCGATGAAGGTGGGTTAGGAGGCAACATACCCCCTATGGTAGTACCCAAAATGGGAGTATGAGGACCCCTAGATGAAATAGCAATATTTTCTTCAATAGCTGCTTGTAAGACTGTAACATCTCGCTCTTGCACGCACTGAGAAAACTTATTCTTTGAGGACACTTGCATGCAAGTAATCTGGGTTATTATATCTATTGGTCATTTTGATTATGATATGAGATATTATGGATATGATGATATGATTATTTGGTTGTATTTACATAGACATGTGCTATCGACTGGGTTCTCCTGAGTGTGTAGGACTTTGGACCTCTAGGATGCAGAGGCATTGATGAAACCCCTTGGACTCCGGATCGAATAAGGGAGTGGACTGTTGGGTTTGAATGTTGTTGATGTGACATATGTACATATGATTAGATGTTATGATGATTGATTATTATTGCTGACATGATTTGTTGATGGATGCACGCTGACGATAACTTGTCGACCAGACTCACATGTGGAGTAGAGGGGTCACACATGACAACCAGAGACATTGAGGTAGAGGTGTAGAAACAACCTTGCCACAACCTGCTAGCACTCTCGCCATGGCTCGAACTGTATGTTAATGATTACCTAGTTCGAGAAGACCCACGATGCCGTGAGGGCAGACTGTGACAGTCGCTCATGATGATTCTAAGGGGCACGCAATAAGGCATGGGCCTTATTCCTTAGAGGCCCTTAGTCTCCCACAAGATCACCTGGTAGAGTATTGACTACAGGGGTTTGATGTCTACCAAAGTTAGTCAAGAGGCGAGTGGCACCCTTGGAGCACATAGTGCATCTTGAAGGGCACGTCACGCAAGGAAAATAGAAAGAGGTGAGTGGCACCCTTGGAGCACCTAGTGCGTCCTAAAGGGCTTGTTACAATTTTAACTAGTAAGTGAATAAACCTAGTCGACCTTAAAATAAATGTTGTGATAAGTAAGATTTAAAAAAAAATTTCCCTAATAAAAATTTCGCCCAGCTTAGAGAAATTAAAACCTAGGTCTAAGTAGAACATGTGGTCAATAATAATAATAATAAATAAACACGTAACAAGAAGGGGGGTAAGAAATTCAAAGTAATTTATTAAAGTCAAAATTATAATGGAGGATTAAAATTAAAAAAAGGGAAATGGTTGTTTTATCTACATGTGCTAATTTAATTTTTAGTTAAAAAGAAAAGAGGGTAAATGGTTGTTTTATCTACAATTGCTAAATTAATTTTAATTAAAGAGGAAAAAGGGTAAATGATTGTTTTTTTTTCTAAAGAAAAGGGGAAACTTAAAGAAAAGGGGAAAAATAAAGAAAAAAAAACCTGATTGTCTAATTTAGTAAGGGATCTTACCTTGGTAAATTGCTATTTATGAACTCAACTAGAAATTAAGTAAGGCATAAGTCATTTAAGAAGTGTAAGGGAATTTTGGGACACCGAGGAGCGTTTTTAGGAATGCTCTTAGGTGGATGAGGGAAATAAGAATATTTACTTAATTAATAAAATTGATTTTCTGGTGCAACTAAGGGATGGGAAACATGTGTACATGGGAGGTTTTTCCTAATTAATTAAATGAAAAAGGATTTTAATGAGAATTCGGGAAACTAATTACTTGAAAACTCTATAAAAGAGATGGTGGAGGTGGAGTATGGATCTCATCTTTTGGCGTAACTTTACGCTACTGAAAGTTTACCTTGACTGGACTTTCTCTTGTGGGAGTTGGGATACCCAGCTCATGTAGTGAGTGGTAGCTCGACCTTGCGAGACGAGCTGGGTGCTAGCATTCTCTGGTATTGTGTGCGTGGCCCCTTTGCAACTTGGGGGGCTCAGGGGGAAGAAGAGTACTCCTAGCGTTGGCTGGGAGGTACCAGTGAGGTCATATTGGTTGGCAAGCAGAAGCTAGATGAAGCGTGTATGGGACAACAACTTCGTAGCGTTCGTGTTTGGCTAAGGTACACCTGTTAAAGTTGTTACTGGAAATGAAATTTAATTTACACATGTTGTTTTTCCATGCTCAGTTGACGATTTCATTTCCATGATATTTCTTGCACCTGCTTTCCTACGGTAATTGTAATCCCCTTGCTCCCTGTTTTATGAATTGATTTCCCATGGCGAACCCAACCTCTGATTGCAATGACTTCTCTGCGTTTTTTTTTATTGATTAATACGAAGAAAAATTGAGTTTTTATCCTCTGTCCCTTATCCCTTAAGTTATTAGTCCATGCCTGAGGAGTTGGCCAAGAGCCGAATCGACGGTCGTCACTCCAGTGTTTAAAGACCTATAGATTCAAATGCCCCGCTTTTCTGTGCATGGAAAATAAGTGAAGGATAAATTTATCCAAGCTATCTATCCCTTACTTATCTCTTCTTTGTTCTTTTCTGATTGATCTCCAATCCTTTCACCCTCCTTGTGAATGAGTATCTCTGTGTTTTCTTGATTAGTTATCTCCGCATTTCTTTTGAATGATTACCTTTGCTTTTCCTTGAATGATCAACTCTGCGTTTCTTTGGAATGTTTAAACTTTGCATTTGAATGTTTAACCTTGAATGATTAATATTTGAAGGAATAATCTATGAAGAAATCATTTTTCCCAAATCGTTTTTCCCAATCGTTTTTGCCAAAACTTCACTGCGTTTTATGACTATGTGTCACAACATTTTTGATTGTTTGCATTTCTTTTAATCTTATGTCTGTGTTTTATTTTTAAATGACATGGCTGTGATTTTATATATGGTTGCGTTCTTTTTAATGGGATGTATGTGTTTCTTTAAATAAGTTGTCTGCGTTTTATTTTTTTTAAATGAATGGACAACGATACCATTCCTTTTTAGACAACGATTTAATTATATAGATTATATTAGATAACAATTTTATTATGTGTTTAATAGATAGCCTTCTATTGTTGACAAGAAACTTAATAGACAATGAATTGATGCATTGGATGGACAATGATATCATTCTTTTTGACAACGATTTCATTATATAGATTATATTAGATAACGATTTTATTATGTGTTTAATAGATAGCTTGCTATTGTTGACAACAACTTAATAGACATCGAATTGATTGCATTTGGACAACAACATTGTTTACTGTTGACAATGATTTAATATTATAGATTGCCATATCATGGATAGCGAATTTATTGATTATTCACTGCGTTTTTACCCTTTTGATAGCTATTTATATAGATAGTGATAATGTTATTCCTTGCTAAAAGACAATGTTGTTATAATTACTTGACAACGTTTTATATAAATGTGTGATAGAGATATGAATATAGCGATTTAGTGATAGCGTGAGGATATAATAAATAACATCGACTTCATATATAATAGACCACAAGTTTATATATAAAAGACAACAGTTATATGTTTAAGCAATGATTTTATCGGACGAAGATTTCTTTAGATAGAAATTTTTGGCAGCCACCTAATGTATTCAATAGGCATTGAAATTATTTTGTAGGTGAATGGAAGTAGTGTATTATGGGATCGACAACATGTTGAAAACTGTTGTGTTGACTGGGTTCTCATCCAATATACATATTTAGACAACTAATTGTTTATTTTACAGACAATAATTTTTATAGACAACAATATTATATTTCATATTTTATCTCTACACAACGATATCATACCCTTTTTTCACAACAATGGGATGGTTGACAACGACTTTATAATAGATGTAGTATCATGATTTAATAGACCCCATGCGAATCCTAAATAGACAACGATATTATTTAATAGACAACGTTTGATATGTCTGAGTTTTGATAGGTATTAATGGATAACGATTTTTGGTTATGTATTAATGGATAGTTTTTATGACATGATTTATGGGTAGCGTTTTGTTTTCTGACATGATTTATGGGTAGCGTTTGTTTTCTGACATGATTTATGGATAGCGTTTTGTTTTCTGATATGATTTATGGATAGTGTTTTGTTTTGATATGTATTAATGGACAACGATATTTTATTTATTTCGACAACGATTTTATATATATATATGTCTTATGACTTATGCAAACAATAGATTAATTGTTTCTTTTCGTTATATAGCGATTGTTCATTTATCCATCTTACATATCATTCTTTTGACTTCTGGCACAATAGATTAAATGCTGTGATGGTAATATAATAATGGATTAATTGCTTTGGTAAAAGCTTACGAGATTAATTGCAATGATAATAGTTCACTCCTTTGCACACCGACATAATGATTAACAATTATTGATTTACGGTTTTTTTTGGCGTAATAGTTAATAGCTTGCGCAAGATTAATGGTTGAGGGTTTAATAGTTTATTAGCTGAAATGATTAATAATTTAGCAATTATTTGATTACTGTGCACCTTGTGCCTTAAGTCGAACTGTAAAGGGTGGTTGGTCATAGTTGTTTCACCACACAGGTTGCCTTGTAGGAAACAAGAAATCCTTCGGTCAGTTGCACAATTTAATTTTGAGTGATGTCACCTTGAATCTTGTTGACTTGTT